>JABSTQ010001126.1:0-34335 GCA_013358835.2 Ixodes persulcatus | reverse complement strand
ATATCTAACGGCCCGCTTTCAACAGCGATCGTTGCGTACTTTGTGTTGCGTTACGGGAGATTGTGAATCCGCTAACGTCCAAAGTCACCCCGAAAATCCGTGCTTCATGTGAAGCCTCGAAACCGATTCAAGGAGTAGCATTGCACACGTAAAACAAAGCACGGATGACGGTGATCCATAACGAACGTAAGAAAGCGTATATGTTAGCAAACGCTCCCCAATAAATAAGCTATGCCTGTAGAGTACTGACTCTCCGCTCCCCGAACTTCTTGCGGGCGCCGTCATCTTGGTCTTTAGAGCATAGTAGGCGATCGTCACGATCCGAAGCTGTTACTTCCTGAGTTTTGGATGCGGGGCTCCGGCAATATTGTTTAGCTCTGCCTGCAGACTGCGTCGAAATTTCTGAAGGAGAGAAAAAAAAAAAGTTTCTCGTGATTCCAGATGACGCTTCAAGTAATTGGCAACATTGATTTTGAGCACCAAGATGGCTGACGTGTCGTCACTCCGAAGCGTAGCTCATTTAGGGGATAGAGGCGTCCCGATCGAAAATGGCGAGATGGTATTGGAACTCACAACGTCCGAGCCCACATCACGAACTTTCGCTCCACGTGCTGTGCCTGAACACACGCGGTCGCCACCGGCACTGGTGGTGGCCAGCGTAATGTTTAGGGTTCCGCATTTTCGGTTTCTATTTCTTCAAAATTCGGCGTACTTTTTTCGGTGTTTACTTTAAAATTCAATTTTCGTTTTTTTTCGGCGTATATATTAATGCCCACAAACGTTTATCGGCTTTTTTCGGTGAATATAAAATAAACACCAACGTACACCGGATCAGATGATCCTTGTACGTAGCTCTAATATTTGTGATCACTCAAAGAATAACGGCACAGATACATTGAAAAAGAAATGGGCACTTTATTTGGCAAATCTGTGCAACTCTAAAAGAAACAAGAAAAAAACACAGAAGTACAAACAAGTCAGATATGAAGCCTATGCCCAAAAAAACATGGAACTTCACCTTCTGTACATCAGGAATACGTGATCTCATTATAGTTCACACAGATGTACTTTCCCAGGTTCTCCTCGTTGATCCGCACTCTTTCTTTCGTGTTAATATGACCCTGAGCTTCGAGAGCGCCCTCTCAACGCTAACACTGGACACTGGCAGGCTGAGGAGATGAAGCGCTGCCTGAGCCAAAATCGGCCAATCAACCAATTTTGATCGCCGAAAGAGACACGGTGCGACGTTTTGAAGCACAACACAACCTGCAGAGCTTGCACCAAATCAGTCTTCCTTACAATGGGTTTGCAAACACGCTCGTGCATGGCGAAGTCATGTGGCAATTCGGACTTCACGTTTCGATCGATGATGCGCACGCTAAACGAAAACGTCGTGATGCCGTCCGTGTATCCCATAGATTCGGACACGTTTCGATAGACGCTGTCGTTCCACTTTTTCGCCAAGACTCTGCGGTACGACTGGAAGGTCAAAGTGACCTTTTCCGGTTAAAACTGAATTTTAGAAAATGAATTCGACAAACTTTTATCGGTTTTTATCGGTTTAAATCGAAAATTCCGAACCTAAAAACTGACCTTTTTCGGTTAAAACCGAATTTCCGAAAATGGATTCGGCGTACTTTTATCGGTTTTTATCGGTTTAAACCGAAAACTCCGAATCCTAGTAATGTTACCTTTGCTGTGACTTCCCGATACTATCGTTCTTAAAGGGGCCCTGCAATCATATTTAAGCGCCTGCCTTTTTTGCGGTTTCCACGTCTCTTGGGGTTCGGGCAAGCCAGCGGGCACGGAGAGAGTAACTAAATATCAGTGCGTCATATTTTTAACCGGACGACGCGGAAACCTCCTCGACCTACGAGGGCGACCCACGTTGCCGAAGGCGCGTGAAATGTGACGTCTTTGGTCCTGGGTTTACTACTGGTCAGAGCCGCTAAAAACTTTTCTTTAGTCGAGATACAAAATATAAGTGTCGCGAACCGTTTCAATTATGTATGAAACTAGTTTTTGTTCAGTATTTTAGATCAGAAAAGAAACAAATGCAGTTTATAAAGTACGGAAACAAGAAATGACCCGTCGACATACCCGCCACCAAGCGGCGGAAAAAACGGCGCATACTAGGAAGGGCTAGTGGGATGAGGCCGCGACGAACGGCGAACGTAGAAAGGTCCCGGATGTACGCGGCGTCGCTGCGATCGTATACCGGCTCTAGGATCCGACCGGTTCCGAGCGTTCCGAAGGCCTTCGGTGCGGGCTTGGTTGGCGATTTGGCCATTTGGCGGTATGGCAGCGCGAAGTGGCTCCCGTTCTGAACTGATCTTTTCCCCGTGTTTGCTGTCGTTTGTGGCCAATGAAGTGTTATGCCGAATTAGTCTTTAATCGCGCAGCAAATGCAATGCGAGCCGCCCTGGCCGCCCGCTTCATACAGCTTATCCAACGCACGGAGTGCGGCAGCCGTGAACGCTAGATGAGCTCACTACCCCTCCTCTAGTTCACGGCCACTCAAGCCAGGACCTACGACGTCATGAAGGAGGTTATTTTTTGCTTTTTTTGTAATTCTAATTTGCCTATAACTTTTAAAATAAAGCGAAATTTGAAAAACGAAAAGTTTCATTAAGTTACTATGTTCAGTGCGCTCAGGTTCGGTGCAAATTAAAAACCAGTAAAAACGTCATTGCAGGGCCCCTTTAACGTACTCCTGAATTCGATGGTGCGGAAGCAATGCAGTATACTTAGAGGCAAAGTTCAGCGTTAACTGACAGTTTGAAGCGTCCTTCGAAAATTTAATCAAGTGGCGATTGCCCTTTTTTAGAGCAGTGTCTGATTCAGAGATGTTCGGATGATTAGTGATATAACGCAAACGTTAATTTAATAAAATTGTTTCAGTGCACCAGGTGTGGATGATTGACTGGCGGAACGCTACAGCCATAAACCCAGGATGTGAGTCTGCCTACCAAGGCCCTGTCAATGAATATGGTTGCGCTGTGCCAAAACCAAAATATCAAATCTTCGATCCAGAGATATGCCAGTAGAAAGGCGGTATTTTTATGTAATTTTATATTCGAGACCTTACGAACTGGCAATAAAATTTGAATAACGGAAGAAATGAACGGTCGACAAGCTCCGCGCGTCCTCGAAGTTTCACACTAATAAAATACAAAGTGTGCAATTCCTTTGCGTCGTCATTTCTGACCCTAAATAAAAAAAAAAAATGATAGAACCTTGTTTTCTATTTTATATAATTCTGTGAAAATAAAAGCTAAATGAAGTTAAAAGCGCATAAACAATTTTTAATATACCTAAGCTCATTGGTAAAGTACATAATGAACATTTTTGAACCGTGAAAGCGCATTAGTGCAATATATGGTTGAATAAAACCTGATGTAAGTTGCTAAATTTCCTTTGCTTGAGTCACCTGGTATACAAAATTGAAAATGTGTACCTATTGGGTAAATATGTGAAGACCATAAACGTTCTCCCATGTTAATTTTAGTTCACTTGCGTGCAATGTGAACGTATACACGTATATCTAGTTTTTTTTTATAACTCAGACGTTATCTTATATCAGCACGTAGTTATAGTCGAGTTCCCTAAGAACGTTTTAACATTGTCTAGAAATGTCGGTGAGGGCGCCGAATTGTCCGCGATAATTGGCACAAAATATTTTTTTGTGAAAAGTTAAGACATTTACTAGGCTCTTTTTTTTAGATTATGTAACCCTCCGCATCCCACTTATCGTTTTGCCTGTTTAAGATATAGTTGAATTTGTTGCGTATATAAATCATTTTTACATAAATTATGGGGGAGCGTTTTAAACAACGGCGCGACTTGTACGCATTTTATTTTTATAAGTATATACCTCACCCGCGGAAATTTCCAGTGGGAGTTATTTTTCTCTTTCGATTCTTTGATAAGAGTATTGAAACTTACTCTCGCTTGCGCATATTTTGCTATCATAGTACAGATATGCAGGATTTTCAATGTATTTTCGCCGCGCGGACCATACAAATATGTAGGTTCGACTTATGCAAAGCTACGACATATATACCACTTTGTTTTGTTAAAACCGCCGTTTATAGGGAGGTGCGAATCATACAAAGGTACGACTTATAAAGCGGAAAATATGGTACGTGGTATTTCTAGGTAAATATAAACAAGCAATATGGCGGAGCTTCGTGAACCCGAAACCGTTTCCGCTTGGCCTGCGTTCTGCGCATGTTTCACTGAGTAACAAAAAAAAAAAAAAAAAAAAAAGAGGGGGAGGGATTGAGGAAGAAGAAGTGCCTGAGATTGAGGACGTAAAATTTTCGTTCCGTCAATTCGACAGCCTTTACTGTAGCCTATAGCCAGCTGTGACCTTCAAAGACCAACCATAAGAAGCTACAGAACTACCGGCGACGTCCGAGCAGTCGCCAGTGAGAAGCCGCTCGTAATGGTGGTCTTTTTCAGACCCCAATCATGATGCCCGGCTCCACGTTCGAACTTCCACAGCAGAGCATTGAAAGCGCCGCCGCCAACGTCACAAACCCACTATCGACAGGCCACATCACCCCTGGACAACACTGCATGCCGAACGACTCAACACACGATGGTCATGACACCACGTCAAAATTCTAGACGTCCGAGTCAGTAGCGAGCTTGTCCCAGACCGGGACCGAAATCATAAATGAAAGCAACACCAACAACGAAGAGTGGAACAAGGCACGATCAGGTAAGCGCTCACACAAAACGCTGTCCGACTCTGCTTCGAGTTCGTGAACAGTTCGCAAACAGCCGAACGTCTGTGAAGGACTCACAGTAATCTTTGCCGCTACGAAGCCTGACCAAAAACTAGCGACTTTAAGCAGCTGGAGGCTTTCCAACACCCTAGAGAAGCTCTGTCCAGAGTGCATCCTTCAGATCCGCCCCAACGAGCGCCTTAACGTCGTCGCCGTTGATGTGCGCAACGGACAAACAACAAGGACGCTGCTGAGATGTCCTGAACTTTGTGGTGTCTCTGTCAGGGCCTACCAATTCCTCGAGGGCCCCACATTGATTGGTGTCATAAAAAATGTCGATGCTTAACTGTCAGATCCTGAAATTTTAGAAAACCTGCGATCGGATGGCCGCATACCCAGAGTACGTCGTCTTGGGGTGACAGGTGTCGTAAAGCTGACATTCAACAGTTCACCTTTGCCAAGTTTTGTGCTGCTAGGACGAGTACGACACCAAGTGACGGAATTCAAGCCCCGTCCAATCCAGTGTCGCAACTGTGGTGGTTTTGAACACTTTGCAGTCTCATGCACACGTTCTTCCGCATGCTCTCGTTGTGCAGAGCCGCATCCTATAACTAACACCACGAGCAACACCAAATGTAAATCCACAGTGGTCAAGTGCGTCACCTGTGGAGAAGCACATGAAGCTACATCCCCAGCCTGTTCAAATTGGAGAGAAGAGCAAAATGTCGTCGCGTACGCGAAGAGAAACGCCGTTAACTACCGCTCTGCCAGAAATATTGTAAAGCAGGCTTCGGGAGACATACCAGAACCCATTCACAATGTGGTGGCCAACAGCACCTCCAAAAAAGTAGAAAAGCCCCACTGCAGGACAGGCAATCCCCAGCCCTTGACGATAAGGGGTTAAGCTATGCCGCAGCACTCAAGACCCATCCTCAAAAAAATATCGAAAGACCACCTAATAACAACTCTGCAACAACGACTAATAAGCCAAAACCCGGTGTCACCATTCCGACGGGCACTGAAAAGTCGAAATGCAACGGAGCATCTATTAAAGAATCTGAACACTCAATGGGAGTCAACAATATTGAACAAACAACAACGGCTGACTCTTCATAAAGATTACCCCGAGAAGCTCCGGAGAAACCTACGGCGAACTGGATAAATTATTCAGAATAGCAGCAGAAATGGCGTGCGCTTATCTCGATGGCATTGATGCCTCGTGGGCACACATCCTATGCGGTTTCATTCAGGCAGCGCTCCCACTGCTGAATATAGCATAATGCTACATCCCAATATCCACCCAAAGAGACGCACCCGAAATATTGCATGTCCAACAGTGCTTCAATGGAATACTAACGGCATACAACAACGCCTCTCAGATCTACGCCTACATTTAAAGACCAACCGATACGACGTCCTAGCCCTTCAAGAAACTCGTATAAAATACGGAAAATCCAGACTTTCTCCATAGGTCGTTTATCAGGGCTTACTGCCAGTTACTGAAAACACAAAGAACGAAGTGCCGAAAGCCACGATACTTGTCCGAAGAGAACTGGATCAGCATCAAATAGATTTGACAGACTTTTGTGACGATGCTGCTGAGGTTACCGCTGTAACCATACGTAAAGGGGACTGCGACACCACTATAGTTTCTGCATACGTCCGCCCGGGAACCAAATGGGACCCTACGATTATGACGAAGATTATGCCGCTCTGCTCAGCTAACATACTATTTCTGGGAGACTTTAACGCCCATAATCACACCTGGGGAGATAAGCACACAACGACGTGCGGATATGCTCTCGAGGCCACAGTGGACACGCTAGGGCTTGTTCCACTGAATGATGGAACCGCAACATTTGTCAGACGGGGGTCTCCAACAGTGTCCTGGACCTCAGCTTCGCTACACCACAACTCAGCGCACGATGCCAACCTCAATATGACAGCTGGGGTAGTGATCATATTCCTATCATTATCTCCTCCCCAAGCTCTACAAGCGCTACACTGCAGAGTCGTCAATTGGGACCAATATCGCTAGCACCTCCAAGACCTTCTCTCAGAAGGAAACGTCGATATCACAACGGCTATTTCACAGGCCCTAAACGGCGCCACGAGGCTGGTCCAGGTCCCGGTCTCCCACCCGAATCCTGACTTCCTCAACCTCAAGCTGAGGGCCCACCAACGGCAAGCCGAAAATCGTTCGCTACGTACAAGAAGAATGGAGGATATTCAGCGCTATAGGAGAATCGACGCAGCGTTCCGCCGCCATACTAGCCGACTTCAGAGAAAACAGTGACGACAAAAATGTGAATCTCTTGGTGCTCCCGGGGGCGCAAGACAGGCTTGGAGGATGGCACGTGCTCTCGCCTCAGAGGTAGTTCCTCGGCTTCAGATCTCGGCGTTCGCTATATCGCAAAATATTACATTAGCACGAACTGCCGAGCTTTTGGCAAATCAATTCTCCCGTCCAATCACTCCCCCTTCAGACCTTCAAATTAGCTCATCAGTGACCCCCCTTCATCAACTGCCCAACATAGACTCCAACTTCACGCTTAAAGAACTTCAGCATGCACTTAGAAGATCCACCCGTCGTGGAAGCACTCCAGGGCCGGACGAGATAACGTATCAAGCTTTAAACAACATAGACCCCATCATACTGCCTAAACTATTGGAGGAGCTAAACTCAGTCTGGAGCACGGCGGCACAGCCGGATGCTTGGCTCAACTCCGAAGTTATACCAATCCACAAACCAGGCAAACCGGTAGAATATTTGTCATCATACCGTTCAATTTCACTCAACTCCTGCCTTGGAAAAGTTCTTGAACGCATGATATTTAGAAGACTAGACTGGGCACTAGAAACAGTTGGCGCGATCCCTGAACAACTCTCTGGTTTCCGCCGTCGACGTTGTACGGCAGATGCTATTGGGAATCTTGTCTCAGCGTTGGAGGAAGCCAAACAAGCTAATCACGGTTACGCCGTCATTTTCCTTGATATTACCAAAGCATTTGATGCGATTCCTCACGCTACTGTCATCAACCAGCTTCAAGTCCTTGGCGTCACGGGACGTACTTTGGCATTTATCACGGCCTTCCTCACTGGCCGGACTATGAGAGTTCGCATCGGAAACGATCGCAGCACGATCAGACACATCACTCAAGGAGTTCCTCAAGGAAGCGTACTAAGCCCGCTTCTCTTTAACGTTGCAATGGCCGCTCTTCCCCGAACTCTCGCCCGTGATGACCGATCTCCAAGAATTCAAATATACGCGGATGATGTGGCCCTTTGGGCCACGTCACCAACAGCCATGCATGCTAAAATGCAACGTCGTTTACAGCTGACCCTTGACGGTATTTCGAAGACAATTACTCGACTGGGTTTAACTATTTCGCCATCCAGAACCGCGGTACTTGCTCACCATCCACGTGGCTTTAAGGCCAGCTCTTTCACATACTCTGTAAACGGTACTCCCATAACAAGGATGCGCAACCACACGTACCTAGGACTGGTTATTGATGACTGCCTTTCCTGGCGTCCAGCTGTGAAGCAAACAATATCTCGATGCGCCCTACACCTCAACGTACTTCGCAGGATCCGAGGACAAACTTGGGGAACCTCGCAATCTATGACTCAGCAAATGTATAGGGGACTTATACAATCCAGGTTACTCTATGCACTCCCACTTGTACTCGTACGGGACGCTCAGGTCACGAAGATGGAGATCATTCAAAGGAAAGCCCTCAGAATCTGCCTTGGTCTTCCCCCGTCCGCGCCAAACGTCCCTACTTTGGTCGAAGCTAGACCACACATAATAGCCAATCTAGCGTTCCGTCAGGCACAACGACATCTCGCCCGGCAGACCCTCACAAGGTCTACCTCCAACTTCTTACAACGCTTCGATAGACATCCCAATTCCCGCCTAGGAAAAGTCTACGCAGAGTTTAAGGAGTCGGTCGGTACACTGGATGACGACCCTCCTCCACCACCCCCTCATACGACTGTGTCTCTCAATATATCGGAATAAATTCCCCAACTACGAGGGGCGTTGATAAAGTTCGTATTATTGTCACGAAGAAATAGAGATTCAGCAATCAAACTCGAGTAGGAGTTGAGACTTTATATTCGTCACCAAAAGTTACCCACTTTTTCTAGCGATGCACCACATGCCGGGGGCCATTGTTATAGAACTCCTGGTTTTGAGGGATCAGGAATCGCTCCACTTCAGCAATCACTTGATCGCAACCCTTGAAATGCTTTTCTCTTATTTGGCCACACTGGAAGCGTCTGCGCCATTTAACCAACGTGTCATAAACTGGGGTGCTGTCCCCGAACAACGCTCCCAGATTGGAATGAATATCCTAGGCATTTCTTCCCTTCAAATGAAAAAAAAAACGGATCACTCAATGTGCTTGGTACCGACGGGCGGTGCCATTTTTGTTTCGACTGCCTATCGGCGTTCCGAGCTACTATAGCATGCGATGTTTATACTATGTGGGAACTAGATGGGACGCGCGCTCATCTTGATGCCTGTTTTGTTCCGTTTTTTTTTTTAATTTTTTGTGCCGATAATACGAACTTTATGAACGCCCCTCGTACGCAGCAAAAACTTTGGTCTGGGATGTGGTTTCCCGTAATCTTGCGGAAGAACACGTCGACTGCTTTTTCGACGGTTGGATAAAAGTTTTCACCATTGGCTCTGTCTGTCATCAAAAGAAATCCTCAACTGCTGCATTAATTATCCCTGAACTCGCCATTATCAAGTCCGGTCGCCTCAACTTCCACACATCATCCACCATCGCAGAATTAAAAGCACTAGAACTTGCTCTCGATACCCTCCACGACCTTCAGAGCCCAGAAAGGGCGGCTTTGCTCACAGATTCCAGAGCGGCACTACAAATTCTCAGCAATCTGGAAGACGCACCTCCGATTGCCCGCATCATCGCTTCCAAAGCCGAATCCTTAGAAGAGAAAAGCTGGACTATAGCATTCCTGTGGTTGCCATCTCACTGTGGGATCGACGGCAACGAAAGGGCCGATCGAATCGCAGCTGAGGCACATGAACTCACCAACAGCACTCTCCACCTGCCGAAGATTAACGAGGCCAGGCTTCTCATTGCACGTGAGACGCAAAAAAGACGCCCGGACCTAGGCGTAGCTGGAGGAACCCCACCACCACCGGTCCCCACCAAACTCGGCCGGCCAGAAGCAGCCCTTCTTCACCGACTCAGAACACGTTCAGCTTTTACGGCCTCTTGGTTTTACCGCATCAAACGCGTGGACAGCCCACACTGTAAGACATGCCAAGTTCCCGAGGATATAGAACATCTCCTTTGTGACTGCCCAATCTTCGACGCTCAGCGTTCTAGACTTCACCTTGAACTTCGTCAAATAGGCGCAGCAAGGCAGAGCCTTTCGCATCTGCTTTTCCCGCCAGGTCCCAGGGGCATCGCTACGAAAACATTCGCTCTGCTCCTGACATTCCTGGAAGACACCGGTCTGGCTCACCATCTTTAATGCTTGGTGTTCCTTCCAGTTTCCAGTACGGCGGGCCCGGCTTGGCGCAAGGCCTGTGACTGTGACGGATAGCATGACCTTCTGCTATTGAGGTGGCAGACCTGACAGTGCTGGACTAGACACCGCTTTATATCTTTTGATCAGTGTGTGTCTTGTTTGAACCTTCTTCTTTTTCTTCCTTCTCTCTCTTTCTTACTTCTCTCTCTCTCTCTCTCTTTTTTTTTCCTTCTCAGACCGGGACTGGCAGGCCCCCATTAGAAGGAGTGGCCACACTGTTCCGGTTTTCCTCCCCCCCCCCCTTCTTTGTTTTAAATATATTTCAACGCTTACAACAACAACTGAGTAAAAACAGCAGTGCGTCTCTGAAGTATTTTTCGGCAGAAAGTTATATATGGTATGTCAAAAAGTTGACGTACCATCGATCGATACGTCTTTCTATACTACCGGGTGTCGCAAATAGCGGCCAAGCTCTTTAAGTCGACCGTATAATTCGGTTTCTTAACCTATCGCGCTACAATTTTCTGCAGCGTTGCCCACAAATGGTGCTTTTTTTTGTAAAATTGGCAAAGAGCGAGCTTACCTAAGGAAAAACTAAAGAAAGAAAAAAGCTTAACTTCTATGGAAACGCAGCGAAGCCACCGGTCTTCATACAATACGACGCCGTTTCGCACGGGAGACAAGAGATGTCGCAAGCGGTCGCGACGCCAAGTGCCTCCAACGAACGAGTATACGGCGCCGACAGCCGGCGTCATCAGCAGACGATCGTTTCGACTCAATAGCGGCGCGCGTTCCGCAAGCGGCGACAGTCGCAAAACCAAAAGCAGCAAGGGACTACAAAGCAGACGACATAATTACCCCGAAAAAATAACAGTCAAAATAACACGACAAACCATTTGTTTTAATTGATTATGTGTCCATCCAATGTGTAATAAAATAATGCATTGGCAACTGCTATCAAAAAAGCTGGCGCCGCTTTTGAGGCGAAACGATCGTCTACTAATGACGCCGGCTCTCGGCGCCGTATGCTCGTTCGTTGGAGGCAGTTGGCGTCGCGACCGCTTGCGCCATTGTCTATCGTGCGAAGCGGCGCCGTATTGTTTGAAGACCGGTGGCTTCGCTGAGTTTTCATAGGAGTTAAGCCTTTTTCTTTCTTTCGTTTTTTCTCAGGTAAATTCGCTCTTTGCAAATTTTGCAAAAATACTTGCACCACCTATGGACAACGCTGCACAAAATCGTAGCGCGATAGGTTACGAAACCGAATTTCGCGGTCGATTTAAAGAGCCTGGCCGCTATTTGGGACACCCGGTAAGTTGACCCCTAAGCTGACGGAGCGGTAAGAGCTAGCGCTCGCCGGACCAATCAACCGCCTCACTCTCATCACCTCACTGCGCTGTCGGCGCGCGGCTATGGGAGGGTGCGTGATCACCTGACGAAAGATAGACGTATGACCAGTCCAAAAAGCGCGTAGTTCCTACCGTACTGTTAGTTTAGGAATGAACGGAGTATAGGCCATACGACGCCAGGAATAAGCATCATTTTTTGTTTAATTTAGCTTGCTCGCAAAACGTTAAGTGGGCCAATCCTCACCCTGGTAGGACATCACGGTGTCAGGTGATGTTACACTGTCATCTAACGTCATGATGTCAAGTGACGTCATTGCGCAACGGGGCAACCATTACGCTGATGAAGTCTCGTGAACAATACGATGCCATCACGGTGTTCACTTGATAATAATATTATTAATTTGTTTATTTCCATCAATATTGATGGTGGAGGTTGACGAAACAAAGTTTTAAAAATACAACTTGACGAGGCCCTCCATCCTGTACATAGGCTTAACAGCAGAAGTATAGGAACAGTAGACATGTAAACAGGAGTGCTTCAGTATAGATATTAACCAAACAAGAACAACATCGGAGGAGCTCTAAATATTGACATGATCCAGGTGTCTCTTCATCAGTCGGAACTTTTAGTATTATTGTCTTCATATAATCTTCATACCGTAATACTTCACCCCACGCGTGTTATGGTATCTATCATGTTCTTCGTTGCTAGGCCTTTTCATTACGAATCATGACATCTCGGAAATCACTAGCGGGATTATCTGTTCCGATTTGAGTGACCATTTGCCTATTTTTATGCTGGTTCACACTCCATCCTCAAATACGAAGTTCAGCGTTAATTCGTCACCTAAATACGTTTCAAACATAAACGAAAAAAGTTTGCAGACATTTAGGAGACATATTGAAGGCGCAGACTGGAGTAGTTTTTGGGAAAAGCTGATGTCAATGAAGCTTACCATATATTCATTAAACTTGTCATAAATCTGTTTACATCTTCGTTCCTCTTAAAAACAATTTAGAACAAACAAACGATCCCGTAAGCCTTGGGTTACTGAGAATCATCTAAAATCAATGCGTATGAAAAATAGCTCATACAAAGCATTTTTAAAAACTAAGAACCTTGATAAGCTTCCAGAATTCAAATCGTTCAGGAACCGTTTAAATGCGTACTTGAAACATGCAAAGCGCGTCTACTATATGCATTAGTTTGACTCTGAACGCATGAAGCGCTTCGACCTGCTTTGGTAGAGACTTTCTGCTCTTTCAGGCAAGACGCCTAATTATAAAAAATAAATTGAAAAGCTTAATATTAAATTATTAACGGTATAAAAAAGTGTGGCTCTGCATTATCATATAATTTTAATAAATAATTTGTTCTCGCTGGCACGGGAAGTTATCGTAGTGATGCAGCTATAAACATACCAAGAGTTTGCGAATCTATCTTTTTTCATCCTACCGACGAAAGTGAAGTATACTGAACCATATTAAATTCACGGAACAATTTTAGTACCGATGTTGATAGTCTTAACTGTAAACTCATAAAATTTGTTGCTGACCTCATTTTGCCTTATGTAACACAAGCGCATTTCCCATAAAAATGCAAACCGCTAAAGTCACCGGAGTTTTCAAGTCGGGAGATAGAAACAGTATTGGGAACTATCGCCCTATATTTATACTTCCTGTTTCTTTAAAAGGCATAGAAAAAATTATGCACTCCAGAATTATAAATTTTTTAGCAACACATGATCTTCTAAAAAAATGGCAGTATGGATTTAGAAAATTCAGACCGACCGAGACCGCTCTTTTACACCACAAGGAGACTATACTTGACAGATTAGATGAAAAGTTAGCAACTGTTGGTGTCTTTTTAGACATTAGCAAAGCCTTTGACTGTATTAATCACGGCATTCTTTTAGACAAATTGTATTCATATGGCTTTCGAGGTGTTTCGTTTTCCTTGTTAGTCTTATTTACGGTTCCGTCAACAATATGTTTCCGTAAATGATCATGAGTCATCTTTACTTGAACTTTCTTGCGGAGTGCAACAAGGCAGCATTCTAGGACCTCTTTTATTCCTTTTTTTATATTAACGACATAATAACTATTTACGCCGAAGTCAAATTCATTTTTTATGCGGATAATGCGGCTATGATAATTTCTGGTACAAATTCTGAAACTGTTATTACTAAGACAAACAATGTTCTATGCAAGTTAAAGTTCTGGTGCGAAAATAATTAACTTCGCCTAAATACGAACAAAGGGAAGGCCGTAATATTTCAACCTTATTCAGGTACAAAACTTAACTTAGACATTCCTTTAAAATATGGTCCTGATGCTATTCATTATACAAATAATGTTAAAACTTTGGGAGTTTTTTTTTTTTTTATATAAGTACGCCCATCTTTTCTGAGAACCTACGGGTTTGACGAATTTAAACACACTCAGAGTTTACAAAGAAATCTATTCGAGCCGTTGCGAATGTCTCTTGGATGTCTCCATCGTTACCTCTTTTTGAAAAAAAAAATAAATAAATTATAACTGGTGTATCAAATATCTACCCTGAGCGCTTAATATTAACATACGAAGCTGTAACTTGTCGTAAGCATAAAACATTCTTCACATTGTTGTTGTTTTTGTTGTTCATTTTTATTTGCATCAAGTACAGCGTACAGGATACTGGAGGCTAGTGGAAAAAGTGGTCACAAGACCAGCTTGACAAAGGTCTGACCTTCATCCATACATATCATTGTACCCTACCCGTCTCATTCATCCTTTGCAAATTTCTCAATCAAGAACTAATTTCTGACGGAAGAGAATCCAACATTTACTTCCCGAATTGCTAAATCCTATCGCATCAATGGTATTCGACATCACTTCACCGAATAAAAGGGTCATATCTAACATGGTAGAAATATACGCATATATTATTTTTGTCTTGTGTTTTGCAAACGTCTAGTACATCGAACGTTGCATACAAATTTGCATAGCTCTTATTGTTTGTTATCTGATTTCATGACTTTGGAGCCTTTGCTGTCTGCTTTGTAGGGTTGCCGAAAGCTGGTCGAGCTGTGCAAAGAGCTTTTTTTCCTGGGCATCCCCCCATCGTTCAAGGTGGAAATAAAATCAGTGTTCAACTAAATCGTAATGAAAAAAAAAACAAAAACAATTAAGGACAAAAACACTGCTCGTTACCTATCAACATTTAGGAAATATTCAAGTTGTTTTGATGATATATAAACTAAACCCAACTCAATATTATCTAATTGGTTAAGTAATTTAGGCAGCGTATATCTAATTATCTGAGAGCCGTAATTTGTTCTCCGCGCGACCATCTCCCAACGTTCCGCGTGACAAGTGGGATAAAGCAACACCTTTTAGAACAATCAAAGCCTCCGCATCGCCTCCTCTCCCTTTATGAAGCATGATCACAGTCGGATCAGCTAACTCGGCTATTAGGCCCGAGTAGCCCAATCCCAGGCCTCGATTGATCCGACTGTGATGACGGTGCAGAGGCTGCTTATCTAGGTGGTGATGGGTAAAGTGCAACGTTACTAGATTACCTCAGTTGTGGAACTCCCGCAGAGGGGGGTACCCCCCCTCACTCACCTCAATCCGCCTAGAGTCGTTCGAAGCGCCATCTATATTTTCGTTTCATAACTGTGCATTCTAAAGAGCGCAGCAACGCCGCCATTTCTCCCGCAGTGGTCACTCGAGGAACTGCACGTAACATCTATTTTTGGCTTCAATCGGGTTACAGGGGTTCTACCCCCGTCTCCCTTGCGGACGAGCCGCGCAATACCCCCCGCAGTTAAAATGCGCCTAGGTCGGGACGCGCTACCTGAAATCCCCGCTGAGGCATGGTTGTATAAAAACTATATTAATTGTGCTGCAAAACCTTTAAAACTAAAAATTTTAGAAAACATCACCCGCCCCCATTTTGTACTAATCTCCAATAAAAGTTACTACAAAAAGAGTTTTTTTCGTTGGTTTTTACGTATCTATTGACGTTGAAACGAACGTATCCCGATTCAGTTACCAAAGCAGCCGTCCGGCGGCGCGTCGAGCGAATCTGGGCGAGTCGTGGTGAGTGAGGGGGGGTACTGTTCGTGCATGCAGCGTCTATGAACAGTTCCGTAACTGAGTTAATCTAATAACGTTGGTAAAGTGGGGCGACTTCGTCAGTATGACGTCACCATTGAGGATACCCGCCACAGACACGAACGCGTTAAAAGCTGGCCCTACACATGCTATGTGTTTTTAAAATCTTGTTGCCGAACTGTAAATATTGTGTGTTTGTTGCATTGTGTTTGAAACCTGCAATTGTGTTTTTCTTTTTCTGTTCATATTTATATATTTGTGCACCAAAGAGGAGACCTGTATGGTTGTCTTTGGGAACGTAAAATCAAATAAATAAATGAATAAACAAATAAAATATTCGCATATCAAGCTGTAACTCTGGCATATCCAGCGCATGGATTTCTTGGTGCAATCGTTTGATAACGTTAGAGGGACGACATTGAACCACTTAACCACACCCGTTTTAGAATTACTTGCTGCGACCAATATTATATTTTGGCTTGTCTGACTCTTTATGATATAGGATAATTGTCCGTTTCTTTATAAATAAACATTTAGAACAGTGTTTTTAGTTTTGTATATGTGTACACTGTAAAATGTACCTGATTTACAGGAAAAGTATGCTGGCAATATGTTACAAACTTTCCCCTTGTTGAAATGAAGGGTACGTTAAAATAAAAACAAAAACTTCATTCGAATGCGGCGATAAGTTTTTAAGACACATTATGATTGATATTTTACCCTGTTATCGATATAATAAATCTAGAAAATAAATGCATTGCAGACCCAATGGGGTCTCCTTACGGGGCTGACGTGGTACTAAAAACGACTTCAGGGCGGCGACATGTGTTGGATAATAGAGCGATGCGTCATGAGTGGGAAAGCTACGGGATCGCCCTTTTCTAACGGGCGCTTCTTTTAGTCGGCAGTGCTTTGAACCAGTGTTGCGGAGTTGCCGCTCCGGAGTTGGAAGGATTCCGGAATCATTCCGCATTTTCGCGACCCTGGAATGGAATGGGAATGGAATGGCGGCAACGTTGAGGGGAATGGAATGGGAATGGAATGGGAATGAAATTAGATGCCTTTTGCCCGGAATGGAATGGGAATGGAATGGGCCCGGTTCTTTTTTTGTAGCGTTAGCTACATTGGCCGAGGTTGAGCAGTTTCGCGTGGCCCTCATAATGAGTCGTGCTCATTATGCGAGCCACGCGAAGCCGCCGCCGCGCGCTCACCGGCCTCCGCGCCCACCTCGCCCTCCTCGGCGGTCTGCGCATTCCAGAGGAGTGACGTCATAGCCGCGGCAGACGCACTGGCACCGCCGCGTGCCCAGCTGTGCACCTCCGTTGCGCAGTAGCCAAGTCTGACGCTGCACCGGAGCTACTTGATAGCGCCTCTCATTTTGTGCGCATAACCTCACGCTACGTATATCCTGGCATAGCCGATCTAAGCCACCGCAATTTTTTTTTGTGTGTGTCTGTTGACGGTAAGCGAAATCGAGCCAGTCAGCGAGTCAGTTGCTCATAAATAAAAGGAGCGGGAAACTGCTTGCCCGTGTGGAGCCCTAACAGACTTATACGCAAAAATGAGCAATAAAAAAAACAAGCGTAAAAGCAAAAAACAGAGTGGGGGAGGGGGGGGGGGGGTGGCGGTGGCGGTGGTACCTTTCACGGACGCGCAGGCGACGGGCTTCACTGGCGTTACACGAGAGCGAAACAAAAACTTGCGGTGGCTTAGCTCGGCTATGCCAGGATATACGTAGCGTGAGTTTAGGTTCAGCTGGTTATTCTTAGCTTTCCTGGTCGTCTAGGATTAGCTTGATTATCATGCTTACTGCTGCTTCAATGGCACACACACGGTATACGCATTATGTGACTACTTCGGGATCCGATGAGTTAAGCTTCTCCCCTTTTCTGTGCCGCTGGGCAGCAATTTCGCGCTCCTTCTCCATGGCTATACCACACTAGCGCCCCGCTATATGCATACCCCACAGATACCTCTGCGCAAGCGCACAAAATGAGAGGCGTTATCAAGCGGCTCCGGTGCAGCGTCAGCCTTGCCTACTGCGCAACGGAAGCGCACAGCTGGGCACGCGGCGGCGCCATTGCGTCTGCCGCGGCTCTGACGTCACTCCTCTGGAATGCGCAGACCACCGAGGCGCGCGCGGTGGCGGCGGCTCCGGCGCGCCAGCTGTGCAGCCGCCTCGGTGGCTCCGAGGCGAGAGCGCTGGCCTACGGATCCCCATGTGGCGGGTTCGAATCCCGGCCGAGGTGCCCACAATCTGGCGGAGGCTTATTGCGGAGGAGGCGCCGTGTAACCGAGCTGTCGGTTACACGTCAAAAGATGCCCAGGTGGTTCAAATTAATCCTCGGTCCTCAGCTGGGGTGTGCCAGATGCCCGTCGTTGGTTTGGCACGTCAAACCCCCAAATTTGACTTTTTTGCGCCAGCTGTGCGCCGTGTGATGTCACTGCTCCTCGCGCATGCGCAGCACGGCTCTCCAGCAGCCACGCGAAACTGCTCAACCTTGGCCAGTGTAGCTCACGCTACAAAAACCAAGCACCAAGCAGAAGAAACGAAGGGAGCGGCAAAGAAAGCAACCGCCATGTACGGCTCCTCATCTTCCTTCTTGTTTTATTGCTTTTTTTTTTGATGGCATGGAGATTGCACATACCCACAGACTGAGATTTGGTAGCTCGCAGATCTCTGATAACTCGTTGGCTCGCGTGCCGCCGAAAGATGATCAGTTATTGTTTTTTTTTTTATAGTTCGAGGAGCATTTCTAGCACGCGGCCAACAATGCTGCCTTACACGGTCATTCGCGCGCACTCCTTTGAAGTGCGAACTGTGGGTTTGCTTCGGCATTAAAACAAAGTGTGATTCTCTTCTCACTTCTCCTCTTGCGCTTTACTCCGACGCTTGTTTTTTTATACTGCATTTTTACGTGTAAGTCCGCCTTTTACTTGTGCTTTGTTCCGATGCTTGTTTTCTGTGTTATATGTTTTACATTCAACTAGGTTAGGGCAGAGCCTCTTCTTACTCATATGTCAGTAAATAGGAGGCTATGGTTAGGGTTACAAGCAAGCTAGTGGATTCCCGCTCATTTCCTCTGACTTTAGTCTCTGCATACTTTGTTTCACCTTGCGATGGACCGCTTCGGACACTACGAGTCACCCCAGGCGAACCAGCACCATGAGCGGGACTACACGCACGGCGCGTTGCTGCGTTCCAGGGTCACGCGACACTCAGAAGGCACTGCACGGATTGGTTTCGATGGCTCTCGTGCTATCTGTTGCGGTCCATCGTAAGGTGAAGTAGACTATCGTCACCGCTCTTATCGCGTGACCGCATCTTAGCTATTGGCGCGAGCGCGTGGCTTCATGTATGGTTTTGTTTGCGCGAGAACGCGTGCCAAAGATCAACAAGATCAAGCCCCACGCTCGCGCCAGTAGCTTTGGCAGCGTTGCACGCTAAAGGCTGGTTCACACACTTGCAACGATTACGTTCGCATGCAACCAAAACGACCGTAACGACAAAAACACCGCAACAACCGTGGCTCATGGATCGCTTCGCGAAGCTACCCCTTGCATCACTTGCCATGCTGTGTTCGGCGAACGCTTGTCCCGGTGACTTTGTCGTTACGGTCGTTTCGGTTGCATGCGAATGCAACCAACGCAGATGTGTGAACCAGCCTTAAGTATGAAACAGAGTATAGACCTGCAGAAAGACGGTCCCGCACCAGTCGAGGCGCTACCGTTGCTGTGAGGGCCCCTGAGAAGGAGAGCTGGGTGTTAGCTGCTACTGAGGTTTTGGCTTCCGCGCGCTTTGTAACCTTGCATGAGAGTAATTGCTTTCTATTGGCTCATGTCCGAATAATTAGCAAGATGATTAACAAATGACTGGTAATAAACCGATAACGTCAGTGTAATGAACGAACCACCATGAACAAACGTATATTTGAGCCCTGCAGTCGTTCTATTGATCGCCTGGAAAACACATAAAGAGTTGAATTCAATATGATAAGAAATATCGAGATTCGTGAAGCAAGCGTGAACTTATGCGTTTTAAAACAGGTTTCGTGACATGGTCCATACGGTCCCTCGTGCTGTGCCGTAGAGGTTACACTTCGTCAGAGGAGGTGTTCTTGCCGCTGTGCATGGAGTCGCTTCCAGCAGCGTACTAGCCGTGTTACAGCGCAGGAATTTCAAGAATACAGTAATATAGCTTATTTCTGCGCCACGCACAAACTGAATATTTTTATGGTCTTATTAAACGAACACGCTGGCCGTGTATGTCCTGAAAATCAAATGCAAAAAAGGGTGCAAAAAAAAAAGCGGATTGCTGTTTGTTGCCAGCCACGTGGTCGCGAGATTGATGCATCGACATATCAAGGGGTCTTTCTCGTTGTTGGAACTACAATGTAGACAAACACTTTGTGCCACCAGCGCTCCACTTAGTAAAATCAATGCTTTTTTTAGGCATTTAGCATTTTTGTTTTTGCAATTTTCTATGCGTTTGATAATTTCAGCTTTATGCTGCTCATGCTGGCCACACAATGTAGCTGTCAAGTGCTAATTTTTACGTTTAGGAATTGGAGGAATGGGATGGAACGATTCAGCCATTCCAAAAGTTTGGGAATGGGCCCAGTGTACCCATTCCTAGGAATTGACAAGAATTGAATTATCGAAAACCCTAATTCCTTGCAATGTAATTGGAATGGAATGGGGGTGCCCATTCCGCAACACTGCTTTGAACAGCTGTGCGTTTGCTTTTTTCGGCAACTCGGACTGTGCAGACAGGGCAATTGCTGCCGCATGTTTTTCTTTTATGGTTTCTTATGAGTATAATCTTGATATCAGTTTCCTCAGCACCGATTTCTAAGCCGAGTCGAGGTTTTTAAAGAATTGCGCGTGATTTGTGACAACCACGCCACCATAGCGCGTACCAACATCTTCCCTTCGTTGAACTAACTATGAACACTACCTCGGTGTTTGTTTGCTCAGGATACTCTGGGCTAGAAGGGCAGATTTGAATATTGCACGGACCAGGGCTGTCCCACGATTCATGCTCATAAAGCGCAGCATAATCGATAAGCTGAGGGAAGCGCCACCTCTCACTCCAGTGCTATCAGAAAGGAAAATGCTAACAAAAATAGGCAGATTGAGGATTTTATACATATATAGCGGTATTTTTAGCCGTAATTTAAAACACAACTCCTATGTAAATCTTTATATATGTTGCCTATTTTGTTCTATCTAGTACTCACTTTCCAAAGAATTAACTGGTCTTTGTAGTTGCGGCGCTGCTGCCAACATACAGATGGTACCACCGAGATAGTAACACATCAGACAAAGACGGGACCGCTCTCGGCCGCTAGGAGAAGCCAGCGATCACCACCCTTCCCCTTATAGCCCTCCCTACCTTAACTCCAAGGTCATATCCTCAGATCGCCACTGCTCAATCGGAAATAAAGACGACCATATTCGTTTGAATATTGAATTAATAAAAATATATATCTTCGCAGAAGGACGGCGTTCCCGTCAAGTCTTGTATAATAAAAGACAATTTTCTTCGTCTAGATCGCAGCTAACGGAGGTTGCAGCTGAACGGAGCCCCAAGTCCCACGGCCAAAGACGAGAACGCATAAAAAAGACTGACGTCAGCAGTCCTTTTCCCCTTCAGTGGACTTGCGAAGTTAAGTCAGAGCGCAGTCGACGCAACGGTCAAAGGCGCAAGATCACAAAGTTCACAATATGTATGTGCGTCATCAGCTAAACAAACCAAGCGCAGTGAATGCGGCGTGACCTTAAACATAACTAGAGCCCTGCATATCCGTAGATTACTCGCGTATAATCTGCGGATAGCCGCAGCCAACTGGCAGATGCAGATAAAAAAGAATCAGATTTGGCGGATGGCGGATCGCATGCAGATGCAAGGGGCTGCGGATTTAAATATCATAGGGGTCCGGATGCACATTTTTGCCGAGGAGGCCAATAAACGTGTGAGACCGCAGAGTGTACAATGATGGAGTGAGTGATTCTATGGATATGGTGCCTGGAACGCGTCTCCGACTTGTGTGTTTACCGCGTCCAAAAAACTAGACGTTCGATTTCCGACTGATGACGTCATAGAAATTCCATGCTGTCGCCGGTCGCGATCCTGGCGGTGTCCCAACAGTCGTGGTGTATGTGGCAGACGCCTGTTCTGCTGCATTTCGCTCTTCCCTGTGACAGTCCACGGAAGCTACAGCAGCCGGAAGTTGGGACGCCGTGACGACAGCGACACTCACGTTCGCTTGTGCTTTTCGCCAGCATTTCTACAACTAACCGCCAGGATTGCGACATGCAACAGCATGACACTTCGGCTTCTGCGAAGTCATTTGTTTCCACTTCGGGACCACTTTTGATGTATGGCCGAGATATGACGCTAAACACACCAGTCGGAGACGCACTCCAGGCAGCCTACTGGATTGCATCATAGAATGTATTCCCGGAGCAAATTACTCTCTTAGAAAAAAGGTGCTAATCGGGAGAAAGTGAAACTTGTTGTTTACGTCAAGAAAGACCTGAACCAAAGATCGGTTTAAAGTTTCGAGCGTTCCATCTCGCCACAAATGCTGTCCCTGAAACAGTTATAGAATGCAGAGACATTAATCGTTCCGGGAAAGCGTACGTGTTCTTGTTTGGCAAAGAAAGATCGGAAAACGTTATTTGGGCAAAGAAAACCCTAAACATACAAGTAAGAAGAAAGTAGAAAAAGCCTCCTACTGCAAGAGTGAATTGCGAGCTTCAGTACCTGACTCTTGTAGCGCAGTTAGTGTATACTATCCCAGCATCAAGTGCGCCAGCAGAGAAAGACTTCTCATTAGCGGGCCTTGTAATTCAAGAGAGGCGAACCAGTTTCAATTCGTCCATGGTTGACTATATTCTGTTTCTACACAGACACCTTGATGAGTAAAACGTGCTACTGTGTGCGTTTTTTTTTTTGTTTTTTTTTTTACTTGACAAACGGCAATCTGCTGCTGAGTATATGCTTCGGAGCACGCAGTTTTTGGTTCGTGTTTAAAGCTGAAACCGATAGGTGGTGCTATTATTGAAAATTGTGATAATTTTCTAGTGGTGAACTGGCGTCTTACAACCTATACGAGTAATTTGCTGCGGTGAGTGACTGCATGTTTCCTCCCACTTTTTTTATCGTTTGAGCTAAATAAAGTGAATTATTCTTTTTCTTCTTGACAAACGGCAAGCTACTGCTAAGTATTTGCATCGGAGCACGCAGTTCCTGGTTTGTGTTTAAAGTTGAAACCGATAGGTGATGCTATATACTATTGAATATTGTAGTATTTTCCTAGTAGCGTACTGTCGTCTTACAACGTATACGAGTAATTTGCTGCTGTGAGTGACTGCATTTTTCCTCACACTTTTCATTATCGTTTGACCTAAATAAAGCGGCAGTGTTATTAGTCTGTCCTTTGATAATTTTCATGTTTAGAAAATACTCATCTGACTAGAATAAGTATTACAAAGAAAAAAAAAGAAAAAATGTGCTTCTTTTTTAGCGCTTTTTTGGGTAGAGTGTCGCAGACTCCCAGGGCGATCTCATAACTGCGATCATCTTTTCAGCGTCGTATCTGGAAGAATGATCGCTTGTAATATAAATGCGATAACACAGAATACGATAAAGTGACTTTCACCGTATTCCAACTCGAAGAGTTATTTGTACAAATAAATAAAAGAAACTGTTTTAAAGGGATACTTCAACGAAATTTGAAATATACCTGTCGTGTTTAAAAATAGGTTAAATATGATCCACAATGTCCGTAAATGACAATCGCACGTTGGCATTTTGAGCCTGGTGGCTGTATTTTTCGTTATACACGGCCCACTCTGGCAAGCGCTCGGAGAACAGCCAGCAGAGAGCACGTGACATCCAACGCAATTGTGACGTAGTTCGTCTCGGGACGAGCAAAGCTACGGGGAGGCTGACGTCGAGAGGATGGCCTGTTCCAGCCAGCGAAGTGGCTGCTTTTGTTCGAATTTTGAGTGACGGGTTAATCTTCTATAATCTTGTAGAGGAACAATAGGGCACACAAAAGGGATTCTCGGGAAGAGGGGAGTTCCTCCTTCCCCTCTTCTCTCGTCGTGGCCGGAGGCGATACAGTTACCGTCCCTACCTCTCAAGGTTCCTATACCTGCTTTCACCTCAAGAACCGCAGTAAAACAAGTCTGGCTTCTCGCGGACCATTACTATTTTCCCCCCTTTATGTGGATTATTAGGATAAATGTAGGTGCATTTTAGATTAGATAAATGTTATCTAATCAAGACGTACACGTTCCAAACTCCAAAAGCATCGCTTTTTCTTCCGAGGACCAAATCTCGTAAGAACTACTTCGCGCAGCGCATGAATAATGCGCAAAACTTCCTTTTTTTTTTTTTAGGTGAAAACGGGTATAGACGGGCATTACAAACGAGGCGTTAGCGACATCCACCAGGTGCTCTTTGCTAATCGTTTAATTCGTTTTAAAATTCCTTTTCGAGACTTTTTTTTAACAAGATATTGGTGTGTTCGATGTGATACTCCTCCTTTGAACACATATAGACCAAAAGATAAGCACCGAAATTTCGTTGTAGTATCCCTTTAAGCTACGAGCTTTTTTTTTTTTTAGTCTTTTATTTACGCTTAATTATGAATCGATGTGAAATGAATGCGCGAATTGCGGCTCGTATGGGGGTCTGAATTTTGCGGATGCGGTTCGGATGCGGTTCGGATGCGGATGCAAAGTCTGCGGACGCGGATCGGATGCGGACGATCAAGCTGCTATCCGCGCAGGCCTCTACGCATAACTAATGTCTGCTCCGTGTTTGTGTGCCTTCTAGCCTTCAATTGCTCTCTGACTTATGGGGGAAAAGGATATATTGTACTTGCTTCATTTTTTCCTTTCTTTCATTTCGTTCACACCGGTCAAGACTAATCGGTACACTTCCTTGCCGTTTCGACCTTTTACGTAACGCAGAAGAGCTGTAGCTTACGACACGTGGAAAACTGAAGCTGCGTACGGCATTATTTGATTCTCTCACAGCAACGTGCTACTTTCCCTAGCAGAGTGCTTCTACGAATATCGCTTCTAACTTATTTCATTGAAACACTGATTCTGCTTCAAAGCAAAGCAACAAAAAATCAGAGCAGAAACGCAGAGAGCTTATGTATCTGGTCGACTGAGCTACATAGTTTGAAGCAGAGTTGTACACGTTACTAAAAAAAGTAAGGAATTACATTTTTAATTACACGAGGCTAAATTGTAACTAATTACAGTTACAATTACCCTTCCATAAAAGTAAGTGACGGTTAGCACAAAAAGTAATCCGTTACTTTCGCGGCGTTACTTTTTACCTTACTGTCCTAGGGAAAGACACAAAACACAAGAGTGTTATGGAAGCATTCATTGCCGCCACAAGTCACACTTTTGTGACCTTGAGCAACAGCTGGCTCTCAAAGGTCTTGTTGGACGTCTTGCGTCCTTTCTAAGTCAAAATGTCCACCGCGCTAAACACTCTTTCAATTGAGGCGCTCACGAATGCCTGAAGCACTGCATGTGTGCTTCTTGATAAAAATGTAACAGCTCCCTGCCCTGCTGAAAGCTCGAAGCTTCGTTGTTACAGCCGGAGTTCGACGCTGTTAAAATGGCAAAGCTATAAACATTGTAATACAAATAATTAAACCTCGAATAAAATCAATGTATGTGAACATTTTATATAAACATATTTTATCCCGCAAATATCGCAAAATGGTGGTGTAGGAAAATAGCAAGACGCGGTAATTACATCTAACAATTAAATTATAGATGATGTTTTTATATCAATCTATTATTCGCTCTGAACACATGTCGTGCCTTGGTCGAGACGTCGGCGAATAAGAGGATGGAGCTCTTTCGATATATAACCAGCAACAATATAAGGGAATCTCTCAGAAAACAAAAAAATATAATCATAATGAAAAAGACCCTTTAGACAAGGAACGAAAAAAAGGGGACAAACACAACACCCTCTCTCGGGTCCTCTCTGGCGCCGATACTGTCCGGGATTTATTTGAGGGCGTTGGACCGCGCAGTTAACACCAAGCTAGAGTCGATGACGCGGGCTTGTGCAATAGTGAGGCGATACGTAGATGACTTTTGTATTTGTGTTAGGGAAGGTCCCGATGTTCACGAGTGGATTGATTTTGTAAATCAACAGGCTCCAGAACTATCATTCACAGCCGAGATTTGTACAACTGGCTTTCTTCAGTTTCTTGATTTGAAGGTTTTCTCTGAACAGGGATTTTGTTGGAGTTATGGAAAAGACGCACCGAAACCTATTTTGCACAAATTACAGTTTTTCACCCAGAGGCAGTGAAGCGGGGTGTTGCTTATTCCCTCCTCAGAAATCCCTTAACCAAATCATGTTGCCGTCACATACTTGAGAGTGTTCTTTTTCAAATGTCGAGATTGGTTTAGTTGGGGACTCGGGGTACTGTCTGAATGTTGTGCGGAGTGTTGTAAGGATAGCGCTGGCAATAGACCAGATGCGAAATGTAGAACGCCATCTAGTAGCGCGCCGAGAACTACGTCCGCCATATTGGTAGCGGCGAGAAAACGAAATCAGTGACCCGACCGGCAGAAACCCCATGTAAACAAGCGATCGCGCTTCGTGCGAGAGATGCGATTCCAACGCGTTGCTGCGTTTCGCTGCGGAGGCAGCGATAAACCTTCGATTTGTGCGGGACATGAACGCAAATATGAACAGGGCTCAAAGTTTTTTCGTAATTTTATTTTGTACTTGAGACTTTCGACAAAACAATCGGTGACAACGCGAAGAAACATGTGGACGTTATTGCGTGGCGGGAAGCCATTTACAACTATTGAACTGGGCCCTAACCTTTCACGAAGTTGTACCAAGTTTGTTTCTGAACGTTTTTTTTTTTCTTCTTTTATGCGCGTTGTAGTTTCGGCCTGCATTTTTCTTGATGCGCAAGCAGTTCAATGTATGCGGACGAGACCAAGGCTGTTAAAGGGGCACTCAAGCGGTTTTTGGGGAAGCTACTTTTTGGTGCGATGGCGTTAAGGAAGTGTCAGTGAATGAGTATCTTCAGTTTTAGAAGGCAGAACCGCCTATTAATCACGCAGGAATAAAATACGTGCGGACTCTTTTCTGTTCCTGCGGCGACCAATGAAATTATCGTATGTTTGAAAATTTTGGCGGCCTTTCTTTCCCCGCTGCGTTGGAAACAACCGCAGCAACAGACCAATCACAGATCGAGAACTGGTTGCGCGCGTTGCATGCCGGTCGTGGGCAAGGGCGTCGGTGGTGATCATCGGCGTGGTCGGCGTGGTGGAAGCTCATCGTTCCGCGTAAAAGCGCTACCCTTGACTGTGAATTTTTGTCGTGTGTCGCTATGATAATTGATAACCCAGCACGTACTAGAAGGGAAGATCCACCTACTCGTGCGGCGATGTCGTGGCGGCACTCTCAAGACAGCAGAAACGCCCGTGCCGTCGTGTTTGTTTACTTCGACTACAGTGGTGCTTTCTAAGTATTTGTGTCCTCGAACATCGCCCGGATTTCTCATTTGGCGCATTTCATGCGTGTGCTCAAGTTCAAGGTATTACTGGCGCGTACCGTACAAAGAGTGCGAATTTTCATGCGTTTTCATCACTGGAGAAAAGTGATTAGTGTTAGCAATCCTGAACGCTCGCAACGTCTGTCTGATCACGAAATTATATTTCTACGTTGCTATATCGCTACTAAGATTGCATCGTCTTTTATAATCGTAGAAAAGGCGTGTGGCGATATTTGTACTATTGGCAAAGTCCTGTATTAGAGTCGTGATCGTCCAAGACGGCTTACTGAATCTTTTTCTTTCATCCACTGTACCTTGCAAACCTATCATGAAAAAAAAAGAAATAAAGCTTTAGGCTATAGAAAAGTGCGTGTCTATATTCTGTTACGGCATTGAGTGGGAGTGCGTCCCCTTTTTAGAGGCGCCGCTGAAACAGCTGACGGCGGCGTAGAAGCGGTCGCCGTGCTGACAACCCGCTGCGCTTGTTGCAGTGGTTGCTGGTGTGTGTACGCGTGGCGCAGAGCGGTCGTTCCGGTTGCAACGGACGCAGTCGTAGGTAACGAGCTCGTTGCACATGTCTGAACCAGACTCCTCCCGAGGCAAAAGTCAACGTGGCGACATTGTTTGACATCACGTACCAGAGGTTACGCTGCGATGCCAAACGTTGGTTTGGTTACGACTTGCCCCAACCGCAAATCAAAGAACGCCCGAAAAGGCCTGCGTTTCGTCGTCCTCGGAACCCGAACAAGACTCCGAAGCGCTGCTATCGTCCACATCGCACGTCGGAGTGGCGTCATAGGAAATCACCCCCAGGTCGGCTGTCCGCCGAAGAATTTCAACTTCGAACGGCGTCAGGTCCTCGAGCGTAGAGAAGTCCGCCATGATCGAAGCTCGAATGACAAAGAAGTTCGGCCGGTGCGGCTCCCTCGGGATCAGTGCGCGTTGGAACGTCGTCCAACGCCATTGCCCCGAGGTCCTTTTGTTAAGCGTGCGAGGACCAATGAGATTGGTTTCGTTTTCGGATGGATCCGAGGTTTGGTGGCCTTCAATTACACTTTTATTAAAGAAATAATCACCATATGACTATATTTTTTTTTGTTTTTAGGGATACTTAGGGCGTCTAGATCCAGTTGTCATCATCAAAACACGAACTCAAAAACCACTTGAGTGCCCCTTTAAAGGGGTATCCACACGAAGGAGAAATCCGCGGACGGATGTCGTGACGTCAACAACCCGGGAAACTCCGTACCCGGCTCCGCCGCGTGCACCTGCGGAGCTTTCGTGCTGACAGCACGAAACCTCCGCGCCTCCGCCACGGAGGAGAACGGCGCCGCGAGGCGTCAAAAAGGGATGACGTATGCCTCACGTGATGCGCGCTCCGCGGAGGAAAGGGCCGGATTTCTCCTTCGTGTGGATACCCCATAACCGAGGCAAAAAGATGACAATTTTATTCATCTACGCCACGAACAATAATTGAAGATCCGTATGGTTAACAGTAAACAACGAAAGCTGAAAGCACCAGAGAGCCCTCATTTTAATGTCATATATTGGAATTAATTAATTACTTTGTAAAGCCGGAAAACTATCTCATTGCTTTGCGGCGATTTCTATACACTTGATCTGGCGTCGGTAAACGAGGTTTGTAAGACATATCTAAAACAAAACAGGAGAGTTTGTTGATATAATATAGTTGAATATTTAAAGCGCGGTCATGCAGAATAAAAAAAAAAAAAAAAAAACAGACACGGACGCCGTGTTTGTTTGCTCAACACTCACGGAGACGGGATTTTCCTGTCTTTTTTGTCGAACGCCACTTCGACAAAACTTCGATGTCGGCGGCGGCGAAAGCTTGTTGCGGACGTCGTGAGGAGCAACACGAGCGGTGCCAACTTCATTTCACAATCTCCTTTTTTTTTCTTTTTTTTCCGCAGTCGAGGTAAAAATTTTGTTTAGTTCAGAAGCTCGGGGGGTAGTTTTGAGAAAGTCAATGCAGTTATTCTGCCAGGGTTGAACCAATCTTCATTACTAGCGCAACATCTGTCAGCTGTGCTTCAGGTCAATGCTATCTGTAACCAATTTGAGGTATTTACAATGCCTGAAAAATATTTCCCAGGGCACAGTTCCCTTTAGAAGAACACAGAGCTTTCCACCAAAAAAACTTTCGCCAGTAACAACAATAATAATTAAAAAAACTAAACCTTGAGTTGCACGTATTCGCGTGGAACAGTCTACCGCTAAAAAGTACGACGTCATGCGTATTCGCATCGAAAAAAAGAATTAAAATTGTCCTCAAAGATAAACGGCATGACGGCCTAGTCCTTTGTCCACGTTGGGTGATCGGAAGTAAGAAAACAGTGAAGTTTCCGTATCGCACTTAGTGGCAGACCGTCCATGTTCTCGAAATGCTGGGAAACCGAAATGCAAGGTACTTGACGCTACCAAGATGGCCATGCGCACAGTGCTTCCAGACCACCAAGCAGTTTCGCATATGGTCGTCGGATAAGTATGTCCTCGCTTCTGTTGCACCCGGCGATAAGATCCTTCCTTCGTATCTAGTTTTCAAGGTCACTGTGTTCGCCGGTGTACTGTAGGTGTGTATCGGAGCTTGGTCCTTGTCCACTTGACTTGACTTTGGAGTTGACGGTTGTTGGTTTCAGAGGTGTGGGTGGGGTTCCCTCTAAAAAAAGGGCTGTGTGGAAATAAATTTTGCAGCTGTGTTTTACAGACGGCGTTGTGTTTGTACCCCTTTCTTTGTTCCTGGTCTCGCGGTTTTTGTTCCCTATGATCGTTCACCAGCTCGATGCGCAGTAACACGCATTTAAAAAAAAAGTGAAAGCCGTTTACAACTTCCTGTAATGCCGAATTGGAGCGCAGCTCTTGAGGAGGAGGGAAGGGTACTCAGGGGAGGGTATGCCCCTCCTCCTTCTTCTCCTCCTCCCCTCATTCTTCAATCTCCTCCGGGGGGGGGGGGAGGGTCACGAGACCTCGGTGTGGGGAGGGGGGGTCACGTGACCTCGGGGGGGGGGGGGTCACGTGACCTCGGGGGGGACCGCGCGGTGCATTATGGAAAATGTCCCATAATGCACCGCGCGAGCCCCCCCCCCCCCGGGTCACTTGACATCGGGGAGGGGGGGGGGGGGGTCACGTGATGGCGGGGGTCACGTGACCCCCCCCCCCCCCCCCGAGGTCACGTGACCCCGGGGTGGGCTCGCGTGGTGCATTATGGGACATTTCCCATAATGCACCGCGCGGTTACGCCGACGGCGACGGCGACGCCGCTCAAGCCGGAAACGGGCGCCTAAGAGCTGCGCTCTAAAATTAAATGTCAATTAAAGCGAAAATTTAGATGCAGGTATGCCGTGTCTATTGTTTCTTTATGTCGTACAAAGCGCATGCCGCACGTAATATGCAGTCCGGATGTAGATTAGGGGAAAAGCAGCGCAATATCAAACAAATATTCGAATGCCCCAAAGATATAAGTGTTCTAATATCTTTTGAGCAGCATGCCAGTTAATGTGACATCCTTTTCAGTCGATTTCTGCGTTAAACTTTGTTCAGTGAAACTAAGCACTGTCGTAGTCACTATAACCGAGGAGGGCATTGTTAATTGACTCGAGCTTTTGGAAGGCGCCCAGTCGACGATCGTTTTTGTGTCCTCTCCGCGTCTTCGAAAGCAAAGAGGTGGTGAAAGGACAAACAAATTACACCATCTACCCGAGGGGAATCATGGGGTGATGCGGAGCATCGTGTTGGTTCCGAGGAAAGAGTCAGTTGCGTGCTGACGTCGAGAGATGGCGCCCCCGACTGCCCTAGCGCAGAGCCGTTTATTGAGAGAGTTTGGCCATACATTGGTTTGAATAGGCGAGCATCTCGGGCCAACCACAGGCCGCGAAACAGCCCCTAGCGGTGGTCGCGTGCTCTAAATTTGTGCCACGACTATACTTCGTTTCACCTTATGTGCGAGCGAAGGCAAAACTGGAAGCGCGAGCACGGAAGCTCCGTGCGTTCAGGCTTTGCTCGAGCGCGCGAGCTGGGGAGAAATGCAAAAAGCGCTGGTCTCGCGCTTCTAGCTTTGGCTTCGCTCGCAGGTAAAGTGAAACGAAGTATAATTTGAGCCGTGCCGAGCGGAACTCCGCGTCTCAAGACGCTCGCGCACCCCACCCTTTGCACTGCTTTCTTTCAGCCAGTCTCAGGACGCTGTTCTAGCAGTGCAGACAAAGGCATGGGCACGAGCGCGTGGCTTTGGAAAGTGCCTCCTATGCACGAGGTCTCGTACAAACAATAGCGTTTCGCTGAGCTAGGCTCACGCGCCTGTGTCTTTGTCTTCACTGTCGACATTTGTGAGATGGAGTAGAGGTCTCCTGATTGGTCGACGCTGTGTCACAAATTTAGTTTACGCTCTAAGCGTGCGGGGAATATTCGGCGCTGGCGGCGGCCTTTGCTCCGCCTATTGTCCAAACTCTCCTAATATACGGCTCTGCCCTAGCGTTACCCCCTACGCGAGCCTTCGTCGCGGCTCGCGGCAGAGAAACTTGGAACGCTCGCCGCTCGCCGTTTATTTTTTTTTCACACTTGAAGGAGAGGAGACTAGAGGAGGAGAGTTGCGCGTGCGCGCGCGGTGTGAGGAGGAGCGAACGCACGCGCAGTGCACGCAGCTGGTAGAGAGAGAGAGCGAGAGAGTAACGCGCAGCTGTTGGAGAGAGGGAAGGAGGAGAGTTGCGCGTGCGTAGTTTGAGTGCCGACTACAACGCCGACGCCGCGGGACATAGACCCGAGCAAGAGATGCTCCGCATCTAAAAGAAAAGGCGCGCACAAAACCGCTACGCTAACTCGCGTACAAATTTACAATTTTTTTTTTTTTTTTTTTACAGCGACGTTGTTTATATACTTCGTTTCACCTTATGTGCGAGCGAAGGCAAAGCTGGAAGCGCGAGCACGAAAGCTCCGTGCCTTGAGGCTTTGCTCGAGCGCGCGAGCAGGGCAGAAACGCAAAAAGCGCTGGTCTCGCCCTTCTATAAAAAAAAAACAACTTCGTTTCACTTTATCTGCGAGCGAAGCCAAAGCTAGAAGCGCGAGACCAACGCTTTTTGCGTTTCTGCTTAGCTCGCGCGCTCGAGCAAAGCCTGAACGCACGAACATTTCGTGCTCGCGCTTCCAGCTTTGCCTTCGCTCGCACATAACGTGAAACGAAGTATAGCTTTGGCTTCGCACGCAGATAAAGTGTAACGAAGTATAGTTAGGAGTCCTTGGATTCTTTGTGTGCGTGACCAAAAACTCTGTGCTCGCACCGCCGCACGCGTCGTACGCGCGCGCCTTCCCCATATAAACGATTCGAATTAAGTAACAAAAATAAAGCGTTGACGAACGCGCGTGCAAGGTGCCATTTGTTTTAGGCTTTTGCTTCGGAACAGTTACGTGCGGCGCGTGGAACACCATTAACTGCATTCTCCTTGATAGGCCTCCTGCGCTGAAGCTTTGAACAAACTGTAGCGCCCTCATTTTGGGTAGTACAAGCTCACTTGATTGAGCCTCGCACTACTTATGGCACGTTGGTTGAGCTTTTTTAATTCTGTCTGGTCCTGAAGAAAGAAAAAAACACTTTTGGACGCCAGAAATCGGTCAGACTCAACGCCGAAAGACAACCAAAAGTGCCAAATTCATGACACCACCGCTAGGGTACGCGTCTCTTATCTCTGGGTGGTGACGTAAAAACACCTGTGAAGCGACACTTTAATTTTTTTTTTCTTTGTCATGTCTACTTTGGAACGCGCGGAACGGCAGTTCTTGGCTCACGCGCTAAGCGTCTTAGCTTTGATGGCGTTGGAATTTTTGTTGTTTCTTTGTATTTTCATCGTGATCTCGCGCTCGGCACCAGAGCTGGCACGCTTCTGCATGCGTGACAGTTTGAGACGCTAAAGTTTGTACTACCCAAAACAAGACCTAACAAGTCCCTTTTCGCAGCACCCCCTGGGGAACGCAGGAGGCCCATGCTTGGGTAATTTAGCAGTAGGTCTATTCAGTAGATTAGTTATCAATAGGCACCATTTTCATGATCAGCAGACTTTCAGGTAGATAATAAAGGTTTTTCAAAGATTTGCCGCTGTGCGACCCGCGTCGGCCATGTCTACGCTCGCACCGCCCTGCCCTCTCTTTGTCGTCGTCCCAAGCGCTTGCGTGCCTAGTTTCCTTTCCTTCCGCTCTCCCCAAGTGGTGGTCCCAAAAAAAATGAAATAAAGTGAAACAAGTATTTTGGTTGTTTATTAAAAAGACGAAAAGAAGTAAAATCAAACAAAATTGTTAAAACAGTGGCGTCTTCTTTGCTACTCCTTTACAGCCAGGTTTTGAGTTTGTCTCGGAGCCAATTCCCTTCTGGCTAAGCTGCGGCTGGTCCCGGCTTCTTGGCTTTGCTCCGACAACGAGCATCAGAGCGAGTCAACCCGTGGGTAAACTGAGTTTGGTGATATCGGTGAACGGCTGTGAAATGAGTGAGCGTGATATCGTGCATGAGTACGACTTCCGTGATCTCGGTTATATTTCGTGATACTGAATGCGATCGCAGCGCGTGTGCCATCCCAGTTTAGCAACTTTCAATTGCATTTTTATTTCGGTAATGAGTAGTTTACTTTAATTTTTTTCCGAGTAACTTCTACTCAAATTAGAAATGACTTTCGAATTTTAGTGGAAGGTTTGCTCATCAACAAAATTCCTGCACAAAAAGAGCACAAAAGAGTCCGCCAGCCACAACGTGACCAATGGCTAGAAAAAAAAGGCAAACTGAGGCGTGGCCAAGGGAACATCTATTTTCAAGAAAACCTGACGAAGCAAAGCAAAGCTCTACTCTGGGAAACCAGAGAATGGGCTAGAAACCATGAGTTTCAGTACGTGTGGCACCGAAATGGCAAAATCTTCGCCAGAAAGATGGATGGTGACCGTGTGTTTACTATCTCTGACGTGACTGACTTGAGCAGGATCCTATAAACAAACGAGAGCAATAATTTTTTGGTGTTTCCAACCCGATAATGGAAGGCTCGGGATACATCCATCCATCCAAGCTCAGAGACGTTCTCGAGCAGCAAC
>JABSTQ010001125.1:0-45733 GCA_013358835.2 Ixodes persulcatus | reverse complement strand
ACAAAAAGTGCCCGTGACCGTAGGTGCTGCGGGTTTGTTCATGCGCTGTTCAAAGAAGAAAATCGGCTAGTGTACCTATTGGCGACGTGAGCGAACGAAAGCGTCGCAGTGGTCGGCCCACCACAATTGGCGGAATGCTGACTATGACGTCAGCAAAGGATTCTCATCGACGGAAATAAGAGGAATGTAAGAACTTCAATTTCGACGGTGTTGGCAGTGTTGCTTGAGAGCGCTAAGATTTCAGGCTTCCACCATGCCCATTACAAACACCATCTTACTTGTTGTTCACAAGGTAATGACGTCACGAAGGTAACCGAACGAGGGCGCCACCGAAACATCGCGCCGCCTCTGCGCGCCGCTATGCTCATTTGGGTCACGTGATATGTGTACGCGAATACAAGCTGCAAGGAGGCTGCAATACAAGCTGCAATACAAGCTGCAAGAAGGAGGTGAAAGCGTATGGATCATGTGCAAGTGTCTTTATCCTTGGCTCAGTATAGGATGGAGACCGAACAATAGAAACTCCCCGCGACGCGCCACCGCACCTGCGCGTAGGCCCCTAAACCAATAGTTCCCCGGCCAGGATAGGCGCGAAGCCCCGATCCAATAGCAGCTAGAAGACAAGGCCTGCTCAATGACGTCATCGTCCGTGGAGCCCCGACCTGCCACATGCGGGAAACACGCCAAAGTTCAACGAGATGCGCCGCCAAGCGGCGGATGCGTCCCTCTTGACGTCATGGCGCTTCGGGGGGGATAAGACGCAGGCCTTATCTTCTAGTGGGTATCACCTTAGCGCTCGCTTGGCTGCCGCCTTGGCTGGCGTTTTTCAACACCTTCTTTTTTTCACCGTGCCAGGTCCGAAAGCTAAGACAAAATCGAAGTGGAGAGAGAGAGGGAAGATGGGAGAGGAGTGCCGGAAGCAATTAAGAGATTCGGAAGTGGCGAGGGGCGGTAATGTGCGGACGGAGGACGAGGGTGTCTTGAATGGGAGGAGGGAGAGGAGGGCAGCTAACGAGGATCAAGAGGCGGTCTAATTGGCCGACGAGGACTATATACGCATTCGCGGCGGATATCGGCGCTCGCCACCTTCTCTGCCGGCAAACAACGTCGGGCGACAAATTACGACCAGTCTGCAATGGCGAACGGCACGTGTGTCCTCTTTTGGGAGAAGTGCGTGCTCAGCTGGAAAGAAAGATGGTCGCCTCTTTTGGAAGACGGCGAGGAAGTTTCTGGTCTCGCGTCGTCACCAGCCTTCTTCTTTCGCCACGCGTGATTAATTAGAGGCGGTTAGGTGCTGGGATAGGACCCCTCCGGAAAGGGACTTGTCGCAAGCCATTTTTGGCCGTTGTTACGACTGGCGTAGGTTTCCCTCGATCGTCGAGAGTTTTTATCGCGAGCTCGGCTGTCCTCTTTGATTCTCCATTGACCCCTTCGACGTTTCTACGCATTACACTAAGCGCTCCAGGTTAACAGTCACCGTACAGGCCAGTTTAGACCTCTACAGCCTAAACGTAAAAAAAACTGAACGGGAAAGAAATATTCGTGATTATATTTTTTGTTTTGCAGATACGCCAGGTGGGACCTATAGTCTGTAAAGGAGGGCACATTCATGAAATAGTTAGCAATATTTGATGAGTATTTAGAGTCCGGAAACGTAGCCTACTCGAAGGGTCGCTTCATGTGTCCGCTGTATATCACAATTTCAGACAGTGCTGTACGACTGCTAACCTAGGGCCTGGAACGTGCATCACGAGGTGGGGATAAAGGAGCGCGCGCCGTTACAGTGGTCATACAGATCGAAACAGGCAACGGTCGTTCATTCGATACGTCATTCCAGCGTCTTAGCGGATTCCAGGAACACTTCGATGAAAACACAAGTCGCTGTCGCCGTCTCCGAATTCCAGGAAATATTCACTCTCGATGAGTTCGTTCACCGTTCTGCCAACTTCCACCGTCCCTCAATATACGGTACGGAATGCGGCCCTTTGTGCCATCGGAATTTGGGCTCGAATATTTCTTCTTTCCTGGCACGGGGACACAGCGAGCCGGACTCCCGGATCCCCAGGTTATTATTTCCCGGAATCTAGCGACGTGACGTCAATACATCGCATCGAGTTCGACTATCGCCGCTTGCGTGCCGGGGGCTCTTGAAGAAGACGCGACTCTACAGGGCATTTCTGAGCCCCATCAAAGCGTAAACAAATTCGCCAGTGAACAGAATGTAATTAAACTTTTCATGAATTTGTCTATAGGCGCAGCATTTAACAAGCTCAAAATTTACTACTCTATGTTGCTAAAAAAAACACGCACGTAAACAAAATAAAAAATTGCTATTTCTATTACCAGGAATGAAATTAAAAACGAATCGTCTTCTTGACGATTTGTTTTTTCTCCTTGACGATTCGATATTGCCACGAATGACAGACGATGAGGCAGGAGAAAACGGAATGAACTAAAGATTCAATGGGGGCGAATTTGTGCCAGTAACGAAAAAAGAGCACACGTCGAGGAAGGAGCAGCGAGCGACAGTGCTTCGGCGTATCAGCCGATTATCGTGAGAGAGAATCGGTGGATGAATCGGCAATACGGCGCACGCCTGGCACGGCTCTTTAGCTACTATGCTCGTCATCTCGAATATTCGAAATAGAGAATCTTCGGGAAAGAGGTGTGGCGAGACTGACTAGGCATCATTCTGGCCTCATCTGGCCTCGTCATCTTCTAGATGAACGAAGAAGCTACCTCCTCGATTCTGCACGCGGCAATACATGGTTTTCTAGCGCTGCGTCGTCTTAATAAGGGACCCTACCTCGGCTTATGTCGACGAGAGTCACAGAAACAGAGTCAGAGTCACAGAAGCGTGCCAAACAATTCAAGAACTCGCTTTTCATGCGACATACAGAGCACGGATGGCCCCGTAATTTATAACGTAACGCAAGAAAAAGGTTACCCAACGCTTCTGTGTGAATGAGTCAATTAAGGCCCGTTCGTATCAACAAAACGTATCAATAACAAAGGGCCCATCACTTTGCAAGCAAAGCTATTATGATTGCGCAAGTTTCTTAATGTTACCCCTATCAAACACCGCTCCCCACACACAAGAGCGTGCGCGACGAACCCTTTCTACTCCGAGAAAAGCCAGACAATTCGTCAAAGGCAACGCCAACTTGTCGGGCGGCTCCGCTTCTGCGGGCCCAATATGTCCATTTAAAAGCGACAGCTCGGAAACCGAGCACCCTCTCTCGAGCGTGCCTCTGAACTTGCGGGGAACGACGCCTCTCCTAATTCACTTTCGGAATTTCTTCCCTCGGCGGTCATCGGAGGGTGTGCAAAGCGACTTCACTCCATCAAAGAAAGGGGGAGAAAGTCGACCGCTCGCGCCTAAAGAGCCCCATTTGTCATCTCCCCATACGCCGCAGATCTCTTTCTACTCTCCGCTCAAAAGACTCCTCTCCTTTTTTCCACCGGTCTCACTCTCCTCTATTGGGAAAGGAGGAAGGCGGTTCAATTACATTCGAAAACGCATTGGGTATCTCAAGCGATACGCTCCAGTCACGCAACGGTTACTGATGCAAGACTGTTTCGGTCCCGCGGCGGCCTCGGAACTTCGAGCGCTGTACCGATTGTGTGAAACAGCCTCGCGAATGTTCGCGTGCCGCAGAATGTTGTACGCCGGACGCGCCGAAAAAAAAAAAGTTAAGGAAGGAAACGAGTTTTTTGGTTTTCCATTCTGCGTCAAGTGTAATACAGGGCTTGCATTGACGTCACATCTGCGGCCATTATGATGGCCTGGCTGATACACGAGTAGTACCTACTGCGGCTTGCATTTCGCACAACCGTATTTGTTCTACTCGGGAAGAACAAGTCCGAATGAACACCGGCATGGTGTGATGACGTCACGTTCAAACATTGTAGTATGCTTTGCTTCACCTTATGATGCACCGCAGGGGACGCTACGGGCTATCGGAGCCAACCCGAGGCTGTACGACTGTTAGTTGACCGTCGGGAGAGGCGCAGCGAACCAGTTGACACCTAGAAGACAGTCAAGGCCTGCGAATTACGCCACTGTTAGTGGATCTCGGACAAGGGTGTGAGATAGGTTGGTGGGGAAACGGACTACTGAAAGCAGCCGCAGCGATGCGACCGGATTGTGTCCTCCTGGCGGCTTCCGCTCGGCAGGTACCTCCGCCTTGCGATGGATGGCGCGGCGGAAAACGGAATGCGTGTCCAACTTAGACTCTAGTTTCAAAAAGACTGCGCCGCAGAATACAATATAATACGGCGCAAATATTCGAGCTCGCCCGTTAAAAAGAAACAAAGTTACAAAGTTACAAATAATCATGACGCACGTTTTCCCGGATATATTTGTCTCATTCAGTATGTTGTAAATGATTCATAATGTTAATAATAATTTATTTTGTAAATATTAATCTCTATCTTAGGAAACATGTTACGCCACAACTGACTCTTCTGTAGATAATTGAGCTGAAATTAAATTGTGTTTGAATCACTTCCTGTTTTACTTATAATGTTCCATAAGCCAAGATGCTTCGTGGTCAATTTTAACAAATAATTTACCGCAGTAAGATATACTTTTTGTTGTGTGATGTCTGCTAATTATTACTTCGCAGAGTATGCAATTTCTAAGTTCAGAACTGCAGTTATAGGTAGTAAATGCATGTAAGTAGAGTAAATATTCCAGCCGAAATCGCGACTAAAATATCAAGACGCTGCGTTTGCATCCCCGTGAGCAAGACCGCTGAATTCGAAACCAAAACCCCCCATACGGAACCGGAAAACTGCCATATCAACTTTCAAACCCGCCCGCTAGGTGCGCTGTGTGTTATCTCAGCTGCTGGGGCCCTATGGCAGTTTCCGCTCTTTACCTTGTGTATATTACTCTACGGTATCGCTAACTTTCAATCACGTCAAACCAACGCTTACCTTGCTTGCACGTAAGTAGAAGAAACTTATGAGCTAGATCGCCGAACACATCTGTATACGGAGTGGAATCGACAGTGTCGACGCATTCACGGCCACTGATTGTAGTAGGCTGAATCGCAGATCGAGGCCTGTTTGCTGGGGTCGAGCGACACGACCGGCAGCCATCCCTTGACACCAGCTAATGCATGGAACGATATGGGACAAACAAGAAAAAGTGGCATTTTCTCCCCTTTCTAAGCGGCTACCTGCACTAAAAGGGTTTGCCTGCTTTTAGGGAAGTCCGTCAGATAGCTTGTGTGCAAACATTGAAACTGACAGCAGTTTTTGGGTCAAGACGGATTCCGCAGTCAAAAAAATGGAGTGCAGCTCAATTATACAGGAGTTAGCTAGAGCATAGCCTCCTCTATACTGGCAAAACCTGGCAGATCACCACGCTACGCGACCGCCGAAAGTGAAAAGGTAGAGCAGAAGACAACGCATGAGAGAAGAGGCTAGGGTGCCTCTATTTGCCAGTCGCTCCGCTGACAGGGAGGAGAACCCGCCATTTTGTGGCGAACTTTGCGATGCTCTCACCGGCGTCATATTGCGTTTATCTTTCCAGAACTTTCGCTAAACACAACGTTTTTGCACCACGACTTTGTCACACACACTCTACAGGACCCACACCCAATGTGGAGCTAATACTGAGCTCAGGCGCCATATTGCGGCGCTCCATTTGCTCCATTTGTGTCTCTACCCTGTCAGCGCAAGCGGCCGGCAGATGAAGGCACCCTAGGAGAGGCATGTAACGGGTCCCACGCTGAGGCGAGACGCCGAAACACACTTGTCCCGAGCGATGGAATGTCCGCTTGTGCTTCTCGCGTTCCTCGGGCTACCGCTTCTTTTCTCGTCGGGCTTGAAAAACTTGTTTCGGGTCCTCGCCGCTGCAAAAGCTGTGCGCTGACTACAGGCTCCCCGAGAAATGCTATGTGCTACGAGACCCTCGCGCTCCAAATCTGCGACCAGGCAGTCTATGGCTCCGTCGTCAAACTGCCAGGCTGACTGAGCTTTTCTACTTTTTTTTTTCTGTGTGGTGCTGAAGAACAGGAAAACACCTTTGGACGTCTTAAAGAGAGCACTGCACTGGCTCGGGCCAGCCAGAAGGCCCGAACCCGGCCCGGCCCGGCCCGTGGACCAGCCTCGGACCCGGTAGTAAGCATTTTCTCGGGCCTGAGGCGTGCTCGGGCTTCAACAAAATGTTTTTTGGGCCGTGCCGGCTCGGGCCGGCCCGGGCAGTGCTTGGGCAGTCATGTGCAACAAATTCTAAATTGTTGATAACAAAAAGATTGCTCGATTATCTTTTATGTTCAATAAAAAAAAGCGAAGTGCAAAGTCACTATACGGCGCCGTTTAAAAAAAAAAAAGTAAATAAAGACGTATTCCGCTTAGAAGGCCTTCAAGTGGATAAAGGAAAACGCATGGACTCCACCAGAATAGTGGGAAAGTGCGCAATTTTTTCTTACTTTCAGTGTAATAATAATAATAATAAATATTTTATTTTCATTCCCGATTACAGGTGATGAAATGGCCGAGAATAAAAGCCGCGATAGACGGATTGACAAGTCCTCGTCCCCAGTGACATTTTGCAGCATTCACAGCTTAGGCCGTTTGTAGGTTAAAGCATGCAAACTTTTTCGGACTCATGTTCATAATCTGTCGGGCTCGGGCCAGTCTCAGGCTCATACCGGGCCAAGATGTTAAATATTCTGTCGGGCTTGCGCCGGGCCCGGGCCGTGTCTCTACCGGGCCGGGCTGGGCCGGGCCTACGAATTCCGGGATTTGGCGCGTCCGTCGTTCTGTCTAGTGCAATTGCGGACAGTGTCCTGTATCCTCCTACTAAAGTATTTGCGAACGCGTCTGCCGTCTGCGAAAATCTCAAAGGTCCCCCCTTTTCCACCCGCTTTCCGCCTGCTTTGCTCCTTGCCACGCGAAAGGCAACGCATGTGTCCTTGCGACCAATCTTCGCCAGAGGCGTCCACCATTAAATTGAAAACGCTCCACAATGTTTGAGATGAAGCGCCGCTACAATCTAGGCTCTCGTAATTTTTTCATCGCGCCTCGCTCCTATTTTTATCATGACGCGCATTAGCGCCCGTCCCGCGTCCCCTACTATCCACCATACCGACAATGTTGCCTCGACGGTGACAGCTTTCGGTTGGCTTTCAGCAAGAAAACCATCAGCAAATTGTTCTGGACAACCCTTGTTGCCCGGTTCGGTGGATGAGCGAATTTCGTACTGACGTCACGACAACGCAGATTACTTCGAGCGTCAAGCACACCACCAGTAACGTGTTTCTTTCAATGAATTTACCCAAATAAAGGGATGGCAAATGCCACTTAACAAAATATCAAACCTGGTGCGTCTGCAGCTGAGATAATACACTCAGTTGATATTTGAATTGCCGGCAATGATCAACTCACATATCCCTAGAATAATAAAAATAGCATGCGTAAATATTCGTTGAAAATATTTTAAAACAGTTTCCAAAAGCGAGCGACACAAAAATCGGAGCTTGAAAAGATCGCTGCCGAAATTAATCGTGGGTTTTTCGTGCTTGACTAACGGCAGTTTGGGAAACGTAAAATTGTTATAATTCCCTGCTTGTCTGCGCAAATTAAGAAATCACAGAGCAAACAAGAAAGGAAAATAAAATTGAAAAAAAAAGAATTATACTCAGTTGTAATCATTTAAAACGTGCGACTGTCGCTTCGGCCGTTACAACAGTTTGTATGATCCTTGTGACGGCCGAACCGTCAGTTGCACTTTTTGAATGGTTACAACTGAGTACCACACTGTTAGCAAAAATAACACGCCCAGACGTGTAAACTGTTGTCCCATAGCGGACACGTCGAAACGTGTTCGTTTTACACGCAGCCATGTGTGTTATTCGCCTACACACGAGGTGCCGTGTAAACTTAACACGCTACACCGTGTTTGCCTTCCGAGAAACACGGTTCAGCATGTTCTTTATGAAACATGGCGGCCAGCAGCCGAGAACAGGCGAGAGACGAGCCCAGCGAGCCGCGCGCCTTTAGGCCGAATTGAAAGCACACAGGACGTGTTTGTTCTCGTTCGATGTCTTTTATACACAGTAAACAGTCTCCAAGCGGCGGACGCAGCTATGTGCAAAAGTACGTACGTGCGCCGTCGGCGGTCGGTGGCGTCGGCAGCTACGACGGAACACGGAACCGCTAGACAGAAAAACGAATACCGAACTTACATGGATAAATAACTCGAGCAAACTATTTGGAGGGGACAGTAACGTGCGCCACCTAGTGAGATTTCTAGTAGCCAGTGAAAAAAAAAAAAACAATCAGGAGTCTCTTAATACGCTGAGAACTATCACAAGTAGACAGCAACCCTACATACATCACAGACAACACGAGTACCACGTAGGACACAGCACCGACACATACACAAACACAACACCGACACTTACTACTAACATACCTTTCTCCCTGCGGCGTATATAAGTTGACATGTGCGGGTGAGCTCTTTGGTCGCTGACCGTTACAGATTTATAGAAGAAGACACAAAACACGGCACAATGGACAGCCGTATGTAAGAACTGCTTGCATTTAACAAGTATGGAGGCAAAATATGTAAAGTTAGTCCGTTGCGAAAAGCAACGATGTATTAACAATAAATCTTAAACCGGCCATGAAAACGTTTGTTATTTTCATGCTCGACCAGTGTTATGAGCAGTTTGGCTAGCTTGAATCAGATAGAAAAACAAATTATTAGGATTTTATCATTATGTATTCAATAATCAATGGAAATTATCCTTGCGCAAAGCATTTTTTTATATATTCTTGTGAAGGACATCCGCCCAACACTTCACTTCCGCTAGTTGTAGTACGCGTACGGGAGCAGACGCCTTCAGTTTTGGGGCGTTTTGATGCAGTTTGTTGTCGTATGTCGTGTCGGTGTCGAGTGGAGCGGTGGAGCTTGGGAGTTTGTGACCGGTGTTATTCGTGATCACTAATGTGGCGCTGATGCGTTTTTTTAATATTTTTTTTATACCGCCATTACCCCGGACATTGAAAATTCACGGGCCCGTGGCACTGCAATATGCTGAATCGCGAGCTCCTTCTCTGTTGTCGTTTTTCTGGTAGCACTCGTGGATACTGCAAGCGTTTAAACAGTGTGCACCGTCTTGCCTACATCTGCGGTGACATGCTCGACCTGTTGAAGCTTATTGTTTCCGTCATTTTGGAGTACGCAAGGCAGTTATCTCGCTGCTCTGGTTTCGGTTATAAAAGCAAGGCAAACCGCTCGTAGTTCTCGCCCTCAGTACACGTTGGACATCTTCCGCTCTTTGACACCGAATAACTGGATGAACGAGGATTTACATTTACTTCAGAGGTCACTCTCGCCGCTTCCTCACCGTCGAGCAGCAGGATGAGCTGGCGACAAGCCGCGGATGAAAGGCTTGAGCATCAACAGCCCAAGTGCACTCGGTGCCGATGCGGGCGATGCGGGTTTTTGTCAACCGGTAGCCCAGCACAAACCGTGACCGTTTCCAGCTCTTCGTCATGACACGGTGTTGCAGAGAGCAGGGTATAATACAACTACACGGACCACCGAAGCGAACGCACTGTTATCGTAAATCTTGGCTTGTGATTGTGTCTTTGTAGATCATCTTATTCGTTTTGCTGGAGACGCTAACGACGCGCATAACAAAATCGTTTGGATATTCCGCGTACCTCGCAAAAGCGTTTACTCAATCCCCTTGCGAAAAGCGCAAAACACGGAGTACGCACCGTCCTGACTTACCAGTCTTTCACCTGCTTTAGAGCAAGCAGTTTGTACCTGCTAGTAGGTATGTCTACTGAAACTGCAACTTGAAATATAAGGGCAGTGCCAGAGAGAAAAGAGACAAAGTCGGGAAAGCTTGCTCGCTTTCCCAATTTCTCAACTCTTAAAGACTGTACCACAATAAATTCACCAACGCCTCTTCCCAAAGTAAGAAAAAACACTATGTTCACTACGTAAAAAATGGTCTCAGTTCATGCGTCTGTGGGCAGGTAGGAAATCTTGCCCCAATTTATTCACACCGCATGATGAGCGCAACAAACCCACACGAGTTACACGAGATTTACAGGAAAATATGTTTCCCTGAAATTCTGTATAACCGGTCGTTTGCAGGACCGAATCATCTACTCGAGCGGTGTGCGTCACTGTGCAAACACGTCGCTGTGCAAAGGCAGTCCAACAACACGAAGCATAAAAACGGCAGATTTAGGACAACAATTCGAAAACGATTGTTCAATTAAAACGACATAATTTTGTTGAAAACGCCCGCACCTTTTTACTCACGGTATGCGTCCGGAATCTTCCACATTTTGAAACGGAACGAAGGAAGATTTACTTTTAAAAACGCTCGCTGCGTCCTGCCGGACCAGCTGGACCGGATCAGCTGACGATGACGGGACTGAACCCCTACTCCACAACAACCAATTTGAGGTCCGAGTTAGTGTGGGTTTCTACCTCTAAGCACCGCACCACACACCACGAACGTTTCGGCTCTTTCTCGCATCGCCGTGTTGCCCCAAACAGAACGAGATCGCCGAAGTCAACGCAGCGCTGTCGTGAAACTTGGCTTGTGCTTGCTCACTCGTGAACCCTGTGACTCCCTTCGCTTTCAAAGCACACACGACGATTACGAATAATACTTTCCGTTTTCCGGGAACATCACATTGGCACTTCTCCGGTCACGTCTTCGCTATGTGCTCGCAAACTGCGAAGCTCTATGCGAAGCTTCTCGCGTCCCGTCAAACCAAAACAATAGCGGCGCCATGTGTTGATGCTAGAATTTCTCCGGTCAAACAAAAACAACGAAAGCAAACCGGCTCTAGCTTCTGAACAAAAAAGAAAAATAAAAGTGTGGGACAAAATGGCCAGATGTCTCCACCCTAAGCAAAGCGCACATGAAGGCACCCTAGTCCAGCCCTGACGGAGTGGACTTCCGCGCCAGCCCACGCGCATGTGCACGTGGATGTTCGCGGCGGCCGCGGCGGTGTCGTCTCCGATTCCACCTATACTCTGTTTCATACTTAGCGTGCAACGCTGTCAAAGCTACTGGCGCGAGCGCGTGGCTTCATCTATGGTTTTGTTTGCGCGAGAACGCGTGCAAATGATCAACAAGATCAAGCCCCACACTCGCGCCAGTAGCTTTGACATCGTTGCAAGCTAAGTATGAAACAGAGTATAAAGCCCCTTCATGTTTCAAAAGTAGCGCAAGGTGCATCGATGCATGAGACACGCGCAACGTGCAACCCTTGGGAAGATCATGGCGGCACAGCGTCGATGCACGTGCCGCGACCACTAGAAGTGGCGCGCAGCACGTGTCTCGAGCATTTCCACAACAATAAATTTGGTATGTAGAACAACCATCGTCATCATTATCATTTACCGCCGAGACCTCCCCCGACGATAGATGGCTCTCGCCAAGCCCAGAGAACCTGTCCGCGCCAAGTCCATTGTATTTGAGAGGAGTGGAATGTATTCCCCCTATACTCCGTTTCACCTTATGTTGTACCGCAGACAAGGCTAGAAGCGCGAGCTCATAGCGTTGGGAGCTACTCTTAACGCACGAGAGCTTGTGCCGCCGAGATGTGCCCTAGAGCAAGGAGCTCGCGCTTGTAGCCTTTCCTGCGGTACATCATAAGGTGAAACAGAGTATAGTAAAGTATTTGGCTTTTGTCTCTAAAATTACACCGCAACAAAGGAGTTTCTTGGCCAGTGGCGTTGCGTGCGAGTAACCTTGTGTCCCACTAGTGCCAATAAGCTCGTGTAAAGTGAAAAACATTCCAATTGAATATCGTTGCACCGCCCCTTTAAGGCTCGTTCACACTGCCGCGTTTTCTCACGTTACGTTACGAAAAGTCACAGAGAAATCTGTGCTTCGTATTAGGCGTGGCTACCAATTCAAGGAGATAGCCTGGCACGCGACATTCGAGACACGAAACTAAAAAAACTAAAAAACACCCCCTTTGCAGTAAGAGAAGACTTTTCCCTCGCTGTACGAAAAGCAAGAGCTAGGCTACTCGCATTTGCAAAAGAAAAAAATGTTCCTTTTAAGCTACGTTTCGATAAGCTTAAACTCGACAACAGAACGTACGAGTACAATCATGACACTACTGCATCACGGAAAAAAGATAGCAACACGGGAGATTGGGCAGTCACGCCCGCGTCGGTTTCCGCCCACCGTGAACACGTGCAAAAAATATAAACCACCCCTTTCCTTATCGTTTACCAACATTCGTAGCATTCTTTCTAAGCGCGATGAATTGAGTGCATTTATCGAAGATAGTGACTCGGACATAGTTGTGCTGACAGAAACGTGGCTAAAACCTGATAACCTGAATAGCGAAATTCTCCCGGAGAGCAATGACTTTCAAATATATCGTCAGGATCGCCTAAACAAACGTGGAGGTGGTGTCATGATAGCGATAAAAAATCATGTGCCCTCGTATGTTATTAACTTAAGTAGCAACCTAGAAATACTTTGGGTCGGCATATCTTTGTCTACCGGCAAATATGTCGTTGGTGTATGTTACAGGCCCACAGATTCTGATAAAAGTTTCTGTACTGAGTTAAGAAGTGTTCTTTCCGTTATCAAAAACAGGTTTCGAGATTCTATTGTGCTGCTATTTGGTGACTTTAATTTTCCAAATATTGACTGGACGACGCTTTCATCATCATGTCAGGAGGAACAGGCATTCGTTGATTTGTCTCTCGACTTTAACTTTGAGCAAGTAATTGACCAACCAACACGCTTGAACAACATTCTTGATCTTTTCCTTGTGACTCATCCTAGCGTGATAAACTCAATCAAGTACATAAATGGCCTAAGTGACCATAAAATAATACACATAACTCTAGATATGTGCTCACCGCAACACTCAACAACTTCAAAGATTATACTTGATTACAATAAAGCTGATTATTTTCAAATGAATGACGAACTTGATGTGTTTTTAAAACAGCTTTTTTGTGATTTCTGGAGCCGCACAGTAAATGAGAATTGGTTGCTATATAAAAACAAAATGATTGAATGTGTTGACCGTTATGTGCCACGCTTTAAAATACTTTCCGATAGCAACAAGCCTTGGTTTAACAAAACATTGAAAGCCTTGCGCAACAAGAAGAAACGGTTATTTCGAGCTGCCAAGCATGTCAACACAGAACATGCTTGGTCCAATTACGACACATGTGCTAAACTTTATGTTAATCGCCTACGAGAATTCAAAGGAAAATTTTATAACTGTGACCTACCATCCGTCCTCAAACACAACCCCAAAAAATTCTGGAAGCTTATCGCACCAAATGAAACCACAAATAAAATATCCTTGGCTAACCGGGAAGGTGACACCATTTCTGACGTTGAATGTCCTGTTGTTATGAATAACCATTTTGCATCTATATTTACGCACGAGGATACGTCAACTGTGCCCGTTATTAATGAAGTTAGCTATCAATTCATGAGTCCTATATCCGTATCACCTTCGGGAATTGAAAATATCATAGATAACCTAACTATTAGTACATCGGCTGGCACAGATAACATTAACTCTAAGCTTCTTAAGAATACAAAACGCGTATCCAGTGAAATTTGCGGTCTACTATTTCAACAATCATTGTCCACCGGTATACTTCCAGACGACTGGAAGATAGGGAAGGTCGTTCCTGTTTTCAAAAACGGAGATCGCCACCTCGCAGAGAACTACCGCCCCATCTCTTTAACCAGTGTTGTGTGCAAAGTACTTGAACATATAGTTTTTTCACATGTTGCATCGTATCTTGAGTCTAACAAATTTTTTTATAAACATCAGTATGGTTTTCGTAAAGGCCTTTCCTGTGAAGCACAACTGCTTGAATTCACCCATGACCTACATCTTAACATGAACTCTAACTCTCAAACCGATGCAATATTTCTGGACTTTTCTAAAGCATTCGACCGCGTTCCCCACTGTCGCCTTTTGTCTAAGCTTTCGTCACTTAATCTTGATTCTTTAACCCTCTCATGGATTCGCAACTTTCTGTCGTTTCGCTCTCAGTATACTGTCTGTGATGATTTTCAGTCTGACATTACTAATGTAACCTCTGGCGTTCCGCAAGGCAGCGTCTTGGGTCCTTTGTTATTTCTTATCTATATAAACGACCTCCCAAATGCATTGTTTTCTAATGTGCGTTTGTTTGCGGATGACTGTGTTTTGTACAGAAAAATAAACACTCCAGATGACCACGTACTACTCCAGCATGATCTTGATCGAATTAACAACTGGTGCGAAGAATGGCTAATGACACTAAATAAATCCAAATGCAAGTAATGAACTTCACTCGCAAACGATCTCTTTCACAGTTCCCATACACTTTAGGCACTTCATCCGTTAGCGTATGTTCATCCTACAAGTATCTTGGTGTCCATTTTACATCTAACCTTTCATGGGTCATCCATATTAACTTTGTGACCGCTGACGCATCTAGAACGCTCGGTTATATTAAACGTAACTTAAAAGCGGCCCCTAACCATCTCCGCAAACTCGCTTACGAAACATATGTCCGTCCTAAACTCGAATACGCTGCCGGGATTTGGAGCCCTCATCAGAAATACCTAACCGCGCACATTCAAAAAGTCCAGACTCGAGCAGCACGCTTTATAACATCTTCCTATTCATATAGCATGAGTGTCTCTCTCCTATAACATCAATGTTCCCTGCCATTGCTCGAAGTACGTCGAACCATTTTTACTCTGTGCCTAATTCACAAGTTCTACTATAACAATCGTTTTTCAAGCGTTACTTTCCTTAAACCCCCTAACCGATCATCTCATCGAACCACTAACAGTAAAAGTTTTCAACACCTCACTGGGTCAACCAACGCGTTTATTAACTCAGTTGTACCACGTGGCATCCGCGCATGGAACGACCTTCCCGAATTCATAGTCACCATTACCGAGACCTCACTGTTCCGTGCTAAACTTGAATCTTATTTTCTAAGCAATGCGCTTCCGCTTAGTTTTGTTTCTGTGTAACTTGACAACGTTTTATATCAGTCCAGTGTTTTTTGTTATTGTTTTCTTTTTTCTAAAATTGTACTTAGCTGGGTTTTCATTGTATGCTGTGCCTACATGACAACTTTGTGTGAGACTGTATGTGCGTTTGTTCTATTTTCTTTTGTGAAATTATGAATAATACCCCCCTTACTCAATGCTCTGGAAAAGAGCCTGTAAGGTATTGTGAATAAATAAATAATAAATAAATAAATGTTTCGGTGACGACGAGGTAGGACGGTGAGTTACCCTGGCAACCAAGGACAGAAGGCTCGTGGTAACGTAACGTAAGGAGATGAGCATGGTTCAACTTTTCACACATCACCCTTTTCTTAGGTTACGTCTAAGTCACCGACACATTCGTGTCTCGAATGTCGCGTGCCAGGCGATCTCCTTGAATTGGTAGCCACTCTTAATACGAAGCACAGATTTCCCGGTGACTTTACGTGACGTAACGTAAGAAAAAGGGGCAGTGTGAACCAGCCTTTACGCATAACGCAGCTTTGTGAAGCAGACATGAGTCATGGTTGTTCCAGTGTCCATGTGGTTGCTGTTTTTTTTTGCTTTGGACAGAAACATTGCAGAAGTGTAAGCCACCCTTAATACACACCCTATTTTATGGCACTCTAAAACGTCGCACTGCTGGGGTGCTATTCTGGTCACAATCGGTCACGTTCGTGTTTCTCGAAAACTCCTCCCCCCTACGAACCGCGCGCTCCTATTGGCCACAGCGCGCGTGATAATTCCACGCGGTTCCCATGGGAACGTTTGCGAAACACGAAAGCAACCGTTTGCCGTAAGTGCCGCTCTTCGAGTTCGGACCGTGACGACAAAGTGACGTATGACCACGTCCGACCTACGTAGCACATAGCGGAAGTCACGTAACTAGATTAACTGCGGTACTACTCGACACACCCTACTCTTTGTTTCACTATGAGTGCGAGCCAGTGCGAGTATAGGAGCTACAAGGACGTGTTCCGGGCTTTCAACGTCCCTGTCGTGCAGGCGCGCTTGCGCAGTGCAAGCCAACGTTCGTGTAAGCATCGTTCGTGGTGATGTGCTCGTGCTTGTAACTTCTGTTTCTATTGCACGAAGAGGAAAAAGCTTTGGGCAGGATTCTAGAGCGTAGAAAATGGCGGCGATGCTTGTTGCTCAACGATGGCTCGACCAACGCGTACAATGACGGGTTTTCTGCGAGCACCCGGTTGCCTTCGCTATGCACGACGACTGTTCCTGACGACAGTACTGCTTGTCAAAAAGCACCGTGCGATCGCAGTGTGACCAGCTGCGCGCCGAGAGACGGAGACGATGAGAGATGACCGTCTAGCAGCAGCTACTAATCGAATCGCACTGAGATTTTTTCGCAACGGGAAGCTACAAGGGCGCGGTTGCCACCGATGATCTTAGAGCTAATGCCCAGTCGATGGTGACCAGAGCCGTGACGGCCGTCGCGAGTGTCGCTGTCAACCGGCTGGGAAGAGGCGGCTGGGTCGACAAAACCCTGGAGCGAGGAAGCTGAGGCAAGTGCGAAAGAAGGCTTTCGTCGCCACCACGACAAGCACACCGACGTCGTGGGGTGCGTTGACGGAACCTAGAATCTAACTGAACCTTCGTTACCATCATCATCGGTCTGAAGGAGACCGTCACCGTTCTGAAGGCCTCCTACACTTTGCCGCAAACACCGCTTTGCCATTAACAACATGGTGGTAAGTACGTTAAAACTTCAGGGTTTCTACCGCTTCGACGTTAGTGCACACTTAGTGCACATGTCTACAGTTGACCGTTTGTTGCGGTTTGTAGCTACTGTCATTCACGCAATAAAATCTGGGTGGGCTGCTGATGGTATTTTATTGTATCAATTAGATATTCTATCTTTCTACGCCAAGCTTCTGGAGTTGCATGTCAGTCATCGGACAGTCCTAAGAAACACTGATCGATTCCCTGCCATTAACCGTAGACGAGAAATTTAGCCAGTGCAATTTTGTGGATGGTTGTCACCTCCGTGACCAAGAAAAACAATAAATATACCATTGCCCTACATTCAACACACGTATGTTTAATGTAAAGGTTATGATACCAATTAAATAGATTGTCGTTTCAAAAGTGACAGTAACTCATTGAAATTAAAGAGTAGTGTTAACTGGATTTTTTTTAATTTGCCTGTGATACAGAGCAAATACGCACTGTTGACTTATCACCATCAAGCATAAAAAACGAGCGGAAGCAGAGTAGATGTGTGAAGGAAAAGCGAGCATATATGCTAAAGAAAGAACTGCTACGTAACGTGAAGAATGTCATCAACTATCTTGCCATTGTGGTACGAGCTCAGTTGGTATGCACATGCTTATGGCAGCCTGTGAATGTAGGATGCTCCCCATATGGTATCAACCAGTGGCGAAGCCAGGGGGGTGGGGCTTATGGGGCTTCGCCCCCCCCCCTCCCCAAATCCGGCGGGCCCTAGAATATACACACAAATTTCGACAACATCCAGCCCCCCCCCCCCCGGACCCCAAGTCATGAACATCTGTCACCTCAACTTTCCTCCCCCCTCACCCCCTCAAAAGTTCCTGGCTACGCCACTACGATCAACAGCACTCAATAGATAGTCAACATTATCAGGATAAGCGAAATTTCTTTTATTTTATGCACCATACAGGCAGTGTTTCTGTCTTTATATGCATGCACGCAAAGCACACACTTCAGAAAACACTTGTGTGAAGGCTGCGTTCACAATGCAGTCCCCGTCAAACTTTCAAGGCGTTAACGAATTCCACAAATTAAACTTTCAACGAAACGCGTTAGGTTTGCAAAACGCTGGCAAACTTACATTGCGTTTTACATAATTCACCTTTGTCGTCCGATAAATCAGCAGTCAGCGCTACAAAAACCTCAATGAGCTTGTCGTTTGTTTTCTTGCCGTTGGGGCGAACACTGGCGGTCGTGGCGGTGGCACAATGGACCTCTTGGCGAATATGTGCTGCCCCCTAGACACGCGAATCGGTTCGAGACTAGGTGACTGGAAAACAACGCGCGCCCAAGGCCTCTCCCACCCGTTCCACACCCAAAACGTCAGCTACATCCTGTTCACCCATTGAGGCGATGTGACCGAGATACGGCTCCCCCAAGCTCACCTTTGTCCCCATCGTGCGTAATCTTCCGCCCCGAGGTCGACACAACGAAACCGCTCAAAGGCGAGAAATGCAAGATGGCGGATTGTTTGGAACTAGATACTCTCGAACCCAGGCGCATGAAATACTCCACGCATGCGCACCGCGTATTTCTACAAAAGGTCCATTCTTTCTCAGACCGTTAGCTGCTGCCTCCGTGCTCGCAGAAGCGTTGGTCACTTTGTGAAAAGGTGAGGTTTTAAATCTTGACGCATGGCAACGCTGAATAAAGGTCTATTATCGTCTTAATAATCTCTGCAAGGCTGCCGTTACGAGCCACAACAACACCACCACTTTCAAGCTTCATAACACCGGCACAAATAGAAGCCAAGTCTTGCATCTCGCCAATTGTTATACCGGAGACGTTGAACGCCAGCTCACCGTGCTCTTCAATCCGGTCCTGCTACCGAATGGGCTCATCCATCAGCACGAAAGCACTCGTGTGCGCGTTGATCAAGTTACCGATCGCATGTCAAACCCCAGCCGCGGTCGATTCGACGAACATCGCGGCCATGTTCTTTCGAGTTTATCACGCCAAGGGTACGGTTGTCGAGTTAAAACAATGCAAATACTCTGGTGCATTCTTGTTCTTACGTCATTTTGTCGTCACAACCCGAACTCGAAAAGCGACTGTTAGCGGCAAACAGAGGCTTTCTAGTTTCACGAACGTTCCCATGGCAAAGAGCGTTGAATCGTCACGCGCAATGAAGCCATTGGGATAGCGAGGTACCTATGTAGGGACGTGTAAAAACCGTTTTTTTTTTTGCACGAGCTTTTCTGCAAATAAAAAAGTAAGTAAAAAAGACTGCCCGAGATTATGCGGTCGCGTCCAGTTCTTCAGCGCCGAAAGCAAAGAGCGTGGCTTCTGGGGACTACCGTCGTAATCACTGCAGTGAGCAAAGGGAGCAAAGCATTATTAGAACTGCCCGAAGAAACTTTCCTGCATCATCCACAGCATGTTCACAACCGGTGCACTCTGCGTCAATCTCATGACTTGTCATATATTACCACAGAGTCGTCGTCAGCTCTGTATCCATTTGGAGTCTCCTTCACAGGCAAACAGGAAATTTCATTTGCAGCTTATGTTCTCGGAGGCTTCACAAAGGATGATCGGTGTCGCAGCGTACCTTCACATAATATTTTCTTCTCGTAATACGATCCGTATCGTGCAGAAACAGGGAAAGCAACGACGCAAACGAGACACAAACACCACAAGGTCGTTACCGCGGTTATCGCCATGTTTGTTTTGAAAGACCGTAGCGAAAGACTTCGAGAAAACAAGTTGAGATATCTTAGCTAAATTTACTTTACGTCATAATTATTGAAATAATCTTTCATATTTTATAAAAATGATAATATTATTTTTCTCTGTTTCCTTTCATTTTCCGAAAGGCATCCTTTTCTCCGTTATTCGCTCGTTCTAACTCCCGCAGGAAAGAAAGAAGATAACAAAAAGAAAGGGGGAAATGCGGGGATTTCTGCGCCCCAACTGCGTGGATACGTCATTGCGACGTAGGGGGATCGTCAGATTCTAGCTGACCGCGTGCGTGAACCCGAACGTCGGGGCGGAGCCTCAAACAAGAATCATTCTAGTTTGAGGCTCCGCCCCTTCTTTCTCAATACGTCACAACTCGAAAGTACCCGTTTGCGACCAGAATAGCACCCCTGCACGACAAATCTTAAATTCACGGTATTTGTTTTCCCCAGGTGTAGTTAGAGCACGTCTCCACAGTATACACCAAAGTCACTGGATCCTGGGAAAGTAGCGCCATTGCCTTCCCTACCTGCTAGCCGGACACAAACGGATACTATACTCTGTTTCATACTTAGCGTGCAACGCTGTCAAAGCTACTGGCGCGAGCGTGAGGCTTGATCTCGTTGATCATTTGCACGCGTTCTCGCGCAAACAAAACAATAGATAAAGCCACGCGCTCGCGCCAGTAGCTTTGACAGCGTTGCAGGCTAAGTATGAAACAAATAATTGGGGTTGTGTGGATATTTATACAGCGAGTCGTTGGTCAGCCATTTTTAATGTTGCGACGAGTCACTCGCTGTAGATGAGCAATTTAGCCAGTGCAGTACAACCGCTAGCCTGGGGTCTTTAACGTGCACCACGCAGTAGTGACACACGACCGCACGCCGGTACGATGCTCATCCAGATCGAAACGGGCAGGGGTGGGGATTGAAGCATAACATACAGATGACCCAAACCTCGCAAGGCGATTGGCTAATCGGTCCTTGTTGCCATGGAAATCGCCAACTTGGTCTATTTAAATCTTCGAAGCTTCCAGGGGGTCGTTCTAAACCAGTCGCGCCAAGATCACCATGGTGCATCATCGTACTGAAAGCGTTCCTCGCCAATATAAGAGTCTTTGGCACTTTGTATGCGATCAACTTATTAATCATGCCCATCTACATGGATCTCTTAAAATTATATTGTTCTTCTTGCGTATTAGCCCCGTGCGCGACCGAAAGCGTCGCTGTGGTCGGCCTTCCACGATTGGCCGAACGCTGACTATGACGTCGGAAAGGGGATTTATCATCGACGAAATAAGTGGAATGAAAGAACTTTAATTTTGACGGTGTTGGCAGTGTTTCTTTGAGAACGCAATGATTTCAAGCTTCCACCATGCTAATAACAAACACCATCGAACTTGTTGTTTGCAAGGTAATGACGTCACAAGGGGGAACCATAGGAGGGCGCCACCAAAACATCTCGCCGCTAATTTCAAGACAGTAAACCTATTTTTCAGTGCCTCCAAGCACCGACACAGCATCTGGTGGCGGTACGAAGGTGTACGCTTGTTCCGCCGGTGTGTGGTCAGCAAAATCTCAGTATACAAAAAACGACTCCATAAAGCTACCCGTCACCAGCGAATCTAGATCGGCTCACCAAGAACGGAGGGGTCAAGGAGAAATTGCTCATTTCACGGACGAAGATGGCGACAACACGGGGAGCTTGGCTTTACTTTCCCAGGATTCAGTGACTTTAGTATACACATGCACAACTTTTTTGAGGCAGTGTAGACTAGTGTAGACAAAACAGCAAAATCCAGTGACCGTAAAAAGAAAAAAAAAATCTTTGAACGTTTATGCATTTTTTTTTACTCTTCGCTCCTTCCCATACCTTGAACGCGCACTTCTACCTTCATCTAATATGCCACCAAGTGTTATTTATACCCGATTTTCATCGTTTCGGAAGCTTCCAACATCCTGTCGAAAAGATAACTCTATCAAAACGCCTGGCAAGAAACTGTCAACATTGACCGAACCAATAATTAAAAATTATTTCAGTGTCGCTGTAATAAATCGATCAGCGGACCCTAAAGGAAGTCTGTTATGATTAATACAAAAACAGGATCAGTTCACAGCCATTACCTTCACCTTCCCTCAGTCGATCCTAAAACCCTTTTTTACGCTGCTTTCTAAAGAGCTTCTGATACCACCCCCCCCCCCTTTTTTTTTCCGACAAAGGCACGAAAAGAACCGCCATAGCCGCCGTTTTAGTAGCTGCCAAATCCAGACGCCAATAGTTTATTTTCGTCCTGATACTACCAGTTTTCCAACAACGTAATGCAAGAATGTGATCGCAACCTTTTTTGTGTTTACAAAAGCTTTATGATTTTACTCACGGCATCGTTTTTTTATCTTTTAATTTTCTTTGTGGGTAAATTTACGTTTTAGCAGGCATCATTACCCGGTTTGATTAAAAAAAGGCACCACGAAAGTTAAGTAAGTAACGACAGATGTGCAAAATATTTTTGTAGTTTTTATTTAGCTACGTCGTTCGAGAGCCATGGTCCACTTCCATCACTAGAGCAAGACCTTCAGAAGAATAAACTTTCGGACTTATAAAATACTATATATATATATATATACTCGAATACGGTAAAGTATCGAATGTAGTTCATAAAAGTAGGTGTCATAACGCAGAATGAGCATTATCATATGTAAACCATAAAAGAACTGCAAGAAAACTGTGGAAGAACCTGGAACCATCACCTGTCCCACGATACCGTCGTTACTTTTAGGAAAAAACTAACAGTCGAACTGGTCAACCCCACTGCTGGGGCACTTTCTCTTCTGCAGCGCCCTTGGAAAGTGAGCCTTCAGGAGGAGCGGACAAGCAGAGCTCTGTGAAGTCACGTGTAAGCTCGTCTTCGGGGCCACCCCCTCAACGCCCCTTTTGGAAGATCCGGAGAGACTTGCTGCTTCTTGGTCGTCGAGCAGATGACGGGAGGGAATAGGAGTTAATGAGCGTCGAGAGAGTGTGTCGTGATACAGAGATGGCGTTGCCTCGCGTAGTTGTCAGACCATCAGAGAACTGCAAGAGAACCGTCGAAACATCCTGACGGAACCATCACTGGTTCCACGAGGCCGTCGTTGCTTTCGGCGCAAAGTAAAAGTCGAACTGGTCGACCCAACTGCTGCGGCTCTTTCTCTTCTGCAGCGCCCTTGGAAAGTGAGCCTTCAGAAGGAGCGGACAAGCAGAGCTCTGTGAAGCCACGTCTAAGCTTGTCTTCGGGGCCACCCCCTCAACGCCCCTTTTGGAAGATCCGGAGAGACTTGCTGCTTCTTGGTCGTCAAGCAGATGACGGAAGGAAATAGAAGTTAATGAGCGTCGAAAGAGTGTGTTGTGTTACAGAGTTGACGTAGCCTTGCGTAGTTGTCAGACCATCAGAGAACTGCAAGAGAACCGTCGAAGCATCCTGACGGAACCATCACTGGTTCCACGAGGCCGTCGTTGCTTTCGGCGCAAAGTAAAAGTCGAACTGGTCGACCCCACTGCTGCGGCTCTTTCTCTTTTGCAGCGCCCTTGGAAAGTGAGCCTTCAGGAGGAGCGGACAAGCGGAGCCCTGTGAAGCCACGTCTAAGCTCGTCTTCGGGGCCACCCCCTCAACGCCCCTTTTGGAAGATCCGGAAAGACTTGCTGCTTCTTGGTCGTCAAGCAGATGACGGAAGGAAATAGAAGTCAATGAGCGTCGAAAGAGTGTGTTGTGTTACAGAGTTGACGTAGCCTTGCGTAGTTGTCAGACCATCAGAGAACTGCAAGAGAACCGTCGAAGCATCCTGACGGAACCATCACTGGTTCCACGAGGCCGTCGTTGCTTTCGGCGCAAAGTAACAGTCGAACTGGTCGACCCAACTGCTGCGGCTCTTTCTCTTTTGCAGCGCCCTTGGAAAGTGAGCCTTCAGGAGGAGCGGACAAGCGGAGCCCTGTGAAGCCACGTCTAAGCTCGTCTTCGGGGCCACCCCCTCAACGCCCCTTTTGGAAGATCCGGAAAGACTTGCTGCTTCTTGGTCGTCAAGCAGATGACGGAAGGAAATAGAAGTCAATGAGCGTCGAAAGAGTGTGTTGTATTACAGAGTTGACGTTGCCTTGCGTAGTTGTCAAACCATCAGAGAACTGCAAGAGAACCGTCGAAGCATCCTGACGGAACCATCACTGGTTCCACGAGGCCGTCGTTGCTTTCGGCGCAAAGTAAAAGTCGAACTGGTCGACCCAACTGCTGCGGCTCTTTCTCTTTTGCAGCGCCCTTGGAAAGTGAGCCTTCAGGAGGAGCGGACAAGCAGAGCCCTGTGAAGCCACGTCTAAGCTCGTCTTCGGGGCCACCCCCTCAACGCCCCTTTTGGAAGATCCGGAAAGACTTGCTGCTTCTTGGTCGTCAAGCAGATGACGGAAGGAAATAGAAGTCAATGAGCGTCGAAAGAGTGTGTTGTGTTACAGAGTTGACGTAGCCTTGCGTAGTTGTCAGACCATCAGAGAACTGCAAGAGAACCGTCGAAGCATCCTGACGGAACCATCACTGGTTCCACGAGGCCGTCGTTGCTTTCGGCGCAAAGTAACAGTCGAACTGGTCGACCCAACTGCTGCGGCTCTTTCTCTTTTGCAACGCCCTTGGAAAGTGAGCCTTCAGGAGGAGCGGACATTCGGAGCCCTGTGAAGCCACGTCTAAGCTCGTCTTCGGGGCCACCCCCTCAACGCCCCTTTTAGAAGATCCGGAGAAACTTGCTGCTTCTTGGTCGTCGAGCAGATGACGGAAGGGAATAGAAGTCAATGAGCGTCGAGAAAGTGTGTCTTGATACAGAGATGGCGTTGCCTTGCGTAGTTGTCAAACCATCAGAGAACTGCAAGAGAACCGTCGAAGCATCCTGACGGAACCATCACTGGTTCCACGAGGCCGTCGTTGCTTTCGGCGCAAAGTAACAGTCGAACTGGTCGACCCAACTGCTGCGGCTCTTTCTCTTTTGCAACGCCCTTGGAAAGTGAGCCTTCAGGAGGAGCGGACATTCGGAGCCCTGTTAAGCCACGTCTAAGCTCGTCTTCGGGGCCACCCCCTCAACGCCACTTTTGGAAGATCCGGAGAGACTTGCTGCTTCTTGGTCGTCGAGCAGATCACGGAAGGGAATAGAAGTCAATGAGCGTCGAAAGAGTGTGTTGTGTTACAGAGTTGACGTTGCCTTGCGTAGTTGTCAGACCATCAGAGAACTGCAAGAGAACCGTCGAAGCATCCTGACGGAACCATCACTGGTTCCACGAGGCCGTCGTTGCTTTCGGCGCAAAGTAACAGTCGAACTGGTCGACCCCACTGCTGCGGCTCTTTCTCTTTTGCAGCGCCCTTGGAAAGTGAGCCTTCAGGAGGAGCGGACAAGCAGAGCCCTGTGAAGCCACGTCTAAGCTCGTCTTCGGGGCCACCCCCTCAACGCCCCTTTTGGAAGATCCGGAGAGACTTGCTGCTTCTTGGTCGTCGAGCAGATGACGGAAGGGAATAGAAGTCAATGAGCGTCGAAAGAGTGTGTTGTGTTACAGAGTTGACGTTGCCTTGCGTAATTGTCAAACCATCAGAGAACTGCAAGAGAACCGTCGAAGCATCCTGACGGAACCATCACTGGTTCCACGAGGCCGTCGTTGCTTTCGGCGCAAAGTAACAGTCGAACTGGTCGACCCAACTGCTGCGGCTCTTTCTCTTTTGCAGCGCCCTTGGAAAGTGAGCCTTCAGGAGGAGCGGACAAGCGGAGCCCTGTGAAGCCACGTCTAAGCTAGTCTTCGGGGCCACCCCCTCAACGCCCCTTTTGGAAGATCCGGAGAGACTTGCTGCTTCTTGGTCGTCGAGCAGATGACGGAAGGAAATAGATGTCAATGAGCGTCGAAAGAGTGTGTTGTGTTACAGAGATGGCGTTGCCTTGCGTGGTTGTCAGACCATCAGAGAACTGCAAGAGAACCGTCAAAGCATCCTGACGGAACCATCACTGGTTCCACGAGGCCGTCGTTGCTTTCGGCGCAAAGTAAAAGTCGAACTGGTCGACCCAACTGCTGCGGCTCTTTCTCTTCTGCAGCGCCCTTGGAAAGTGAGCCTTCAGAAAGAGCGGACAAGCAGAGCTCTGTGAAGCCACGTCTAAGCTTGTCTTCGGGGCCACCCCCTCAACGCCCCTTTTGGAAGATCCGGAGAGACTTGCTGCTTCTTGGTCGTCAAGCAGATGACGGAAGGAAATAGAAGTCAATGAGCGTCGAAAGAGTGTGTTGTGTTACAGAGTTGACGTAGCCTTGCGTAGTTGTCAGACCATCAGAGAACTGCAAGAGAACCGTCGAAGCATCCTGACGGAACCATCACTGGTTCCACGAGGCCGTCGTTGCTTTCGGCGCAAAGTAAAAGTCGAACTGGTCGACCCCACTGCTGCGGCTCTTTCTCTTTTGCAGCGCCCTTGGAAAGTGAGCCTTCAGGAGGAGCGGACAAGCGGAGCCCTGTGAAGCCACGTCTAAGCTCGTCTTCGGGGCCACCCCCTCAACGCCCCTTTTGGAAGATCCGGAAAGACTTGCTGCTTCTTGGTCGTCAAGCAGATGACGGAAGGAAATAGAAGTCAATGAGCGTCGAAAGAGTGTGTTGTATTACAGAGTTGACGTTGCCTTGCGTAGTTGTCAAACCATCAGAGAACTGCAAGAGAACCGTCGAAGCATCCTGACGGAACCATCACTGGTTCCACGAGGCCGTCGTTGCTTTCGGCGCAAAGTAAAAGTCGAACTGGTCGACCCAACTGCTGCGGCTCTTTCTCTTTTGCAGCGCCCTTGGAAAGTGAGCCTTCAGGAGGAGCGGACAAGCGGAGCCCTGTGAAGCCACGTCTAAGCTCGTCTTCGGGGCCACCCCCTCAACGCCCCTTTTGGAAGATCCGGAAAGACTTGCTGCTTCTTGGTCGTCAAGCAGATGACGGAAGGAAATAGAAGTCAATGAGCGTCGAAAGAGTGTGTTGTGTTACAGAGTTGACGTAGCCTTGCGTAGTTGTCAGACCATCAGAGAACTGCAAGAGAACCGTCGAAGCATCCTGACGGAACCATCACTGGTTCCACGAGGCCGTCGTTGCTTTCGGCGCAAAGTAACAGTCGAACTGGTCGACCCAACTGCTGCGGCTCTTTCTCTTTTGCAGCGCCCTTGGGAAGTGAGCTTTAAGGAGGAGCGGACAAGCGGAGCCCTGTGAAGCCGCGTCTAAGCTCGTCTTCGGGGCCACCCCCTCAACGCCCCTTTTAGAAGATCCGGAGAAACTTGCTGCTTCTTGGTCGTCGAGCAGATGACGGAAGGGAATAGAAGTCAATGAGCGTCGAGAAAGTGTGTCTTGATACAGAGATGGCGTTGCCTTGCGTAGTTGTCAAACCATCAGAGAACTGCAAGAGAACCGTCGAAGCATCCTGACGGAACCATCACTGGTTCCACGAGGCCGTCGTTGCTTTCGGCGCAAAGTAAAAGTCGAACTGGTCGACCCAACTGCTGCGGCTCTTTCTCTTTTGCAACGCCCTTGGAAAGTGAGCCTTCAGGAGGAGCGGACATTCGGAGCCCTGTGAAGCCACGTCTAAGCTCGTCTTCGGGGCCACCCCCTCAACGCCCCTTTTGGAAGATCCGGAGAGACTTGCTGCTTCTTGGTCGTCGAGCAGATGACGGAAGGGAATAGAAGTCAATGAGCGTCGAAAGAGTGTGTTGTGTTACAGAGTTGACGTTGCCTTGCGTAGTTGTCAGACCATCAGAGAACTGCAAGAGAACCGTCGAAGCATCCTGACGGAACCATCACTGGTTCCACGAGGCCGTCGTTGCTTTCGGCGCAAAGTAACAGTCGAACTGGTCGACCCCACTGCTGCGGCTCTTTCTCTTTTGCAGCGCCCTTGGAAAGTGAGCCTTCAGGAGGAGCGGACAAGCAGAGCCCTGTGAAGCCACGTCTAAGCTCGTCTTCGGGGCCACCCCCTCAACGCCCCTTTTGGAAGATCCGGAGAGACTTGCTGCTTCTTGGTCGTCGAGCAGATGACGGAAGGAAATAGAAGTCAATGAGCGTCGAAAGAGTGTGTTGTGTTACAGAGTTGACGTTGCCTTGCGTAATTGTCAAACCATCAGAGAACTGCAAGAGAACCGTCGAAGCATCCTGACGGAACCATCACTGGTTCCACGAGGCCGTCGTTGCTTTCGGCGCAAAGTAACAGTCGAACTGGTCGACCCAACTGCTGCGGCTCTTTCTCTTTTGCAGCGCCCTTGGAAAGTGAGCCTTCAGGAGGAGCGGACAAGCGGAGCCCTGTGAAGCCACGTCTAAGCTAGTCTTCGGGGCCACCCCCTCAACGCCCCTTTTGTAAGATCCGGAGAGACTTGCTGCTTCTTGGTCGTCGAGCAGATGACGGAAGGAAATAGATGTCAATGAGCGTCGAAAGAGTGTGTTGTGTTACAGAGATGGCGTTGCCTTGCGTGGTTGTCAGACCATCAGAGAACTGCAAGAGAACCGTCAAAGCATCCTGACGGAACCATCACTGGTTCCACGAGGCCGTCGTTGCTTTCGGCGCAAAGTAACAGTCGAACTGGTCGACCCAACTGCTGCGGCTCTTTCTCTTTTGCAGCGCCCTTGGAAAGTGAGCCTTCAGGAGGAGCGGACAAGCGGAGCCATGTGAAGCCACGTCTAAGCTCGTCTTCGGGGCCACCCCCTCAACGCCCCTTTTGTAAGATCCGGAGAGACTTGCTGCTTCTTGCTCGTCGAGCAGATGACGGAACGAAATAGAAGTCAATGAGCGTCGAAAGAGTGTGCTGTGTTACAGAGTTGACGTTGCCTTGAGTAGTTGTCAGACCATCAGAGAACTGCAAGAGAACCGTCGAAGCATCCTGACGGAACCATCACTGGTTCCACGAGGCCGTCGTTGCTTTCGGCGCAAAGTAAAAGTCGAACTGGTCGACCCAACTGCTGCGGCTCTTTCTCTTTTGCAGCGCCCTTGGAAAGTGAGCCTTCAGGAGGAGCGGACAAGCGGAGCCCTGTGAAGCCACGTCTAAGCTCGTCTTCGGGGCCACCCCCTCAACGCCCCTTTTGTAAGATCCGGAGAGACTTGCTGCTTCTTGGTCGTCGAGCAGATGTCGGAACGAAATAGAAGTCAATGAGCGTCGGAAGAGTGTGCTGTGTTACAGAGTTGACGTTGCCTTGAGTAGTTGTCAGGCCATCAGAGAACTGCAAGAGAACCGTCGAAGCATCCTGACGGAACCATCACTGGTTCCACGAGGCCGTCGTTGCTTTCGGCGCAAAGTAACAGTCGAACTGGTCGATCCAACTGCTGTGGCTCTTTCTCTTTTGCAGCGCCCTTGGAAAGTGAACCTTCAGGAGGAGCAGACAAGAGGAGCAATGTGAAGTCACGTCTAAGCTCGTCTTCCAGGTCACCCCCTCAGCGCCACTTTAGGAAGTTCTGGAGAGCCTTGACGCTTGTTGATTGTCACGCAGATATTGAATAGTATAAATTTTTTTTAAATGGTGCCTCATAATCTTGAGTACGAAGATGAACTTCAAGGCCAGTTCTACGGAAACAACAAAAGAACCTATCAAGGGTCATCCTTGTGACAAAACAAGGGCATAAAGGTGCACAATTGGTAAAGCGAAGTCCCATGGCCTTCGCTTCACGGGACGGACAAAGAACAATGCAAAAACCTAATAATGCATAATCGATAATGTACTTTTAACAATTTGCGCCTTGAATGTGCCTAAGTGCGATAGTGTGAAATGCAGTCTGGATAATCAAGCGTAGAACCGCAAAGCTTTCAGGGTTCCTTCTGGCATCCCCTTCACGACCGATGCCAAGAGGTTTTTTTTAATATTTCCTCTAAAGAAAGAGTCGTAAAATAAAATAGTTAAAAGGTGACGAGCTGTTGTGTGGTAGAGGCCTCGACGGTAAAAACTGTAGGCGACTCAGACTGATCGCTAAGTATAGAAAAGATACCTTGCTGTGGTGATCCATGCGCCGTCTGCTCGCTCGAGTGTCAGCAGGTACAACGACTCCCCAAGCCAGGTTGTTTTTTCCAAACACCGGGAATTCTGTAGAGCCCAAATTCAGAAGTGTTCTTTACGATATGCAGGGAGGGGACCAGGGGCGATGTTACGTGGACCATGGCTCCCGAGCAACTGACGTCAAGTCCGTGCCGCAGCTCTCGAGCCCACGTTAAGATCTCGTTCTTCTTCTAAAACGTTCCGACAAAGCAAAACCATAATAGTCCATATTTCAGGTACCTTCTGCGTACCGGCGTGATACATTTTTCGGGTAGAAACCGCGCTATATTTTGCCTAAATGTCGTGACGTTGTATGTACGATTCTTACGAAACATTTGCTATTCTCGGGTACAAGTGTTTTTTTGTAAATTAAGCCATAGTTATATGTACCCGTACGCTCGCGCACCTTGAGCTACAATCAAAGCTGTCTGTGCATGGTCTTCACTTTTGAAATAATAGAAATAGATGCCTCCGAGAAAGTCACTCGCTTGCTTTTTTTATTTATTTGAGGCTAATATATTCGATGACTCCTGGTGTTTGCACACAGCTGATCGTACTTAGTGAAGACGAAACTCGCGCTGTTGATTGCACTGGTTCAGGGCTCAATCGCCACCCCCTCCTGCTTCGACATGGATGGGAATTGTGCCGGTATGTTGTCGCAATTTTTAGCAAATAGCATTTTTCTGGAATAATGTTGGTATCGAAAGCTTGTGTTGCAGCCTCGATGAAAGGATTCAAGCGCGTGCCTGGAGCGAAAATAATTTGGTAACACCCTAGATTAGTACTGTGTGGTGCATGATAAAGACCTCTTGTTAGCTGGACTTCACTCGTAATGTTAGAGAGTTTTCGTAGGTGCAAGGAGCGGTCCCATCGAGTGCGTGCTTAATCCATGGTTCAAAGTGACGCTGGAGCTCCTGCTAGCAAGAAGTAGCTCTATAATACGGTCTAACAAAGTCTCTAAGGGTATTATTCAGCAGAAGGAAAGTTGCTTGACAATCGATAAAATTCACTTTGGCGGGATAGTTCAAGAATAACTAAATTGCACTATAGAGCAACTGAATTCAAAGGGCGATGTCTAAAATGGGCCGTAAAAATCGGCGTCTGCACATAATCAAAACTTTTCATCCAAGGTGTATTTCACAAGTCGGTATAATCTTGTAAAATTACAAAGCGTAGCCTTCTTTTTGTAAAACAAATATGGCCAAAAATCTTGCCAGGCTCAATGGCGGACGGCGGCAGACAGCCGAGTCGAGTGGCGGGACTCGTTCCGCGCACGTATTGATAGATGGCGCTACCTCCGTCTCGAGACTGCTCGCGACGATTGTAGTCTATTAAAATTAACATAATCTTTTAGTAATGTGCCTTCGGTTTAAAAAAAAAGGCGGACAATAAAAGCCATACATGAAGTAGAAAAAAAAACACGGTTGTAAACGATGGCATTTTTGCTGCCGACTGATTTTGTCTGCGTATCGTCTGCTTTCCTTCGATGGTCGGCTACGCCTTCTGATGCTGCTCCCGGCGCCATTTATCAATATGTCCGCCAAACGCGCCTCGCCACTGAATTCAGTTGTCTACGTCGTCTTCTGACGTTAACCCTGGCAAGTTTTCTTGTCCTATTTTTTACACAAAGGAAGTTACGCTTTTGTAATTTTGCAAGATAAAACCGATCTGCGAAATACTACTTTGACTAAAAGTTTGGATTGCTACGTGCAGCCGCCGATATTTACAGCCCATTTTAGATCAAGCCTAATTATTTCAAACACTCTACATATATAATATTTCTAGTGCAGCGCCAATGAGCGTCAAATTCGAGCGCTGATAAAGTAGAGACAGGCACAACTTCATTTTCAGTTCCGTTTGTCTTTTACTCAAAAAAAGGCGTACGGTAACACTAACCATAGGACGCAATGTAGAATACACTAGGTTGCTTTACATTCTTAATCTAGTGTTTTTATACACCATTCCGATTGGGGACCCTAGGCGCCGCCATTTTAACGACCGTAACGCCTTCTACATTCATCTGGCACTTCGGAGAATCCGAAGCCATTTGGCTGACCGACCAGCGACCGACATTTGTGGACCGACAGTTACCCTGTCAACTTGATAGAAAACGCAAAATTGCCGAATTGCAACTGCTTCTGACGGCACGGCTGGCGTAGTTGACGTCCCCCGCTCATCAGCTTCGTCGATGAAGGAAAGCACCATTCTAATCTGTATGTTCAAGGCTGGGAAACAAAACTATCCTGCTTTGCAAAGGTTCACGGTTACCGCAACACACGGCGTCTTGAGTGCTTCCGCACCAACTTCGGCAGTTCGATCGCGGATGCTAGCCAGTGAAATCGACGATCGCGCAGAGCGATTCGGGACTGCACGAATTACCGGGTGTAAATTCGTGTTTCATTTGTCGCAGGTGGGGCCGCCGTGAAATGTTTAACGCAGGTGGGGCCGCCGTGAAATGTTTAACGCAGGTGGGGCCGCCGTGAAATGTTTCAAGCGAGCCTCTCCAGGACCTTTGTCAAAGGTGAAATGTCGGGCCCAAGACTTATGCAGCAAATTGGAACTATCGGGGTTGCTAAAGAGCGTCAAGTCTAGCAAGAAATTGAACCTCGACGTATTATTTACTGCTAAAACGCATAAACTTGAAGTTCCCTTTAGGGCCATTGTTACAAAAAGAGGCGCTTGGCAGTTTCACATGGGTAATTTCCTGCGCAAACATTTGTGCGTGCTTGAGCTGCATGATCCGTTCATAGTGCCAAATTCAGAATGCGTCATTGAATTTTTGAGGCAGGGGGGCCAGTGTATGCGCAGTGGGTTTTCCATCGACGTCGAGGATTTATTTTACTCGATTCCTCACGAACCCCTATTTTCGGCGGTGAGACAATGCATAGACCTGAACGGAGTTGTCGCTTTCCAGAATTCTTCGGGCATCAAGGTTGATAGCTTTCTTGAGCTCCTTGTTTTTTACTTAAAACATACGTTTGTGTCATTCGAAGGGAGTCTTTATGTGCAAAGAAAAGGCATTTGCATCGGGTCTAGTGTTGCACCTGTCTTGTGTGACATTTTTCTAGGCAGCTGTGGAAAAAACATTGCTTTGAAAATTTCGAACGATGACAATGTGATGATCTTTAGATACGTCGACGATTTCCTCGTCCTCAGCCGCTCGGCGGGGCCCCCTTGCAGTGAAGTCTCTCAGTTGCTAGACGTGTTTAAATTGTGTTGCTCCGGGTTAACATTCACGCATGAATTACCTAAAGAAAGCAAACTGCAATTCTTGGACCTCGAGCTATCGTTTTTGGAGGACCATGTTTGCTGGAAGTATGCGCCTCGATCAAAGAAGGGCATCCTTCCTTTTGATTCCGCCCACTCGAAGATTGTGAAAAGGGGCATAGCCAGTTCGTGCCTGGGGGCTTCCCTCAGAAAGTCATGTTTGCACAGTGCGCAAGGCAGCTTCGATTGTCAGATAGAACGCCTGCAGAGGGCTGGTTTTTCGCAGAGGTCTTTGGTTGAAGTGGCAGAAAGCTTAATAAAAAAGATTAAAGGTAATCAGAAATCAAACAGCGATAGACCGTCTTCGAGGGCTGTTGTAATTCCATATTTACACAATGTCACGCACAATCTAAAAAAGGTAGCCCAGCGCTACAATGTACCGGTGGTTTTTTCAGCGCCCAATAAGATGGCGCGTCTTTGTCGCCAGATAAATTACCCACAGCCGTCTTCAGATCCGTGCACTACCAAACACCGAAATAAGTACGTTCAATGCGCCACTGGCGTCGTCTATGAAATCCCCATGACGTGTGGGATGACATACGTGGGCCAGACGGGCAGGTGCGTCAATGATCGCACCCGCGAGCACGCTGCCTCTACAAGAACGACGCCTTCGGGGCACCTTGCAATTCATTGCAATAGATTCTCGTGCACCCCGGTCTTCAATGACACGAAGATTTTGGTAAGGTACAAAGATAAAGTGTCGCGGGAATTACACGAGGCGTTTGAAATTAGGACCATGGGAGAAGAAGTGTATAAGTGACACATCCCTATCCTTATCTACGAATGAGTTTGAATTTTTGAAACGCGGGCTGAGCCGATAGGGTAAAGGGGGTTTTTGTGGCTATATTACGTGTGAATTTTCAATAAACTTCAGTTGAGAGTGCGCCTTGTCCTGTTTCCCTTCGTCTGTGTCCCTGTTTTTTTTCTGGCGCTTTTTGCTTGCAATGAACCAACTGGCCCAAATCTCCACTTTACTGTAATTGTAACGCTTTTGGAAATATGTTTCATTGGTAGGCAGCCTCGCTCCCCTCTCCTGGCTTTCCACTCATTGGTGTACGACGTCCCTCGAAGAGTCAAGTGAATTGCCTATCACTATGTGTACACCCGTTAAAAGATATGCGTGCCAAATGGACTCCCCAGTGTCAGAAGCCATTGAAACAAGTTCAGATGTGCAGTCCTGATGAGGACGCTTCGTAGGAATTGAGTGTGGAAGCAAAGTGTTGAAGCGAGACAGTCAAATTTTGAAGATAAAGCAAAACATACGCTTGGGAGAAGAGCGTGTTGGTTCGAGTCAAGGATGAAGAAAGAATAAAACAATTAAAACTGGGCCAACACAACACATCTTTCAACTAGCAACGACGAGACAATGACATCTTTCACTTGCAACGACTCGTCGTTGCTAGTTGAAAGATGTGTTGTGTTGTCCCAGTTTTAATTGTTTTATTCTTTCTTCATCCTTGAGCAAAATATAGCTGAGCCGCATTTCGATCAAACGTGCAGGTACGGGCCAGCAGGATTAATGCATTTTTTTTAAATTGAGTCACACCAGCTGCCAATATGGCTGTCTTACTACTGAGTGGGAACACCTTCGCACGACCTTGTTTTGTTTGTTTTTTCTCGAAAAAACAAATAGAAATGACCACTAGACTGGTGTGATGACATCACGTGTAAGCCATGTATTATCATAGGTTGTATATGCGTTTTGGTGTATTAGAACCAGTGAACCGTTCGCGTGCACAGCTGTCACCGGCGCTCAAGACGTGCGAGCTCTGACTTTATTGCCACAAAAAGTTGCCCCCCAGTATAGACGTTTTTTTTGTTGTTGTTTTTTTTTGTCATTCTTAGTCACGTAGGCTCCGTATCTGGTATGCAGGACGACAAAATGATAAAACATTTCAAACTGGAATATCTGAGAAATTATATATGAGGCCAAACAAAAATATGTGACAATCACGGATATTTTGTAAACACCTCTCAGAGGCGTGAAGCGATCGAAATGATGTTTCACCGCATACCAGAAGTGACGACATTCAAGATGGCTGTGTCTTTGTGGAAAAGGTGTCGCCATTGTGTTGTTGTGAGCTGTTTTGCGCTTATCAAAAGCGAATATTCCAAGTGTCCACATGGCACCCTCAAATGTGTAATTCTTATGAATCTCTTCACACTAACCTAAAACAATAAAATAACCAACTGGCCGTCGTGTGAATACCCCCAATACTCTTGGGACACGCCTTGTTTGGCGTTCCCTGCTGAAAGAGAAATATTCTGCACATTTACTTGACAGTATTGTTCGAGCAGAATGTCGTTAACTCAGTCGACGAGTCATCAATGAAATGAACTGCGCAAACGTTTTTGTATTTTTTGTTTTGCCTTTAAAGTTTTGAGAAAATGCCTTAAGCGTCTTGATGCTATGGACATCTGACATTGGCTTGACCTGAAAGTAGAAGTGCAGCCCTGTCTCAATCTTCAAAGAAACCAGTCACCAGCATCGCTACACCTTTCCTCAGACCTATAATTGAAAGCGGAGTTAAACTCGAACCAAGTGTACCCTGTCTAAGCACCAAAAAAAGAACAGAAAAAAACGCAGACTTAAAGACAGAGCAGGCGCTCGTCTCTCAAGCGGCTCATTGTCCTGGTTTCTCTGTTATCGTCGCGCGTTCGATCCAGAGAAGTGGGATGCCGACATCGTGTGGGTCAATTAGGGTGGCTCTATCCGAGCTGGCTTCCTCGATAGACGTCTCTATTGCCCGGATGAAATGGGATTAGGGGCGGATTTCCAGGAGCGGTGGATTACGGGCTTTTGAAACGGTGACACTACCTATAGGGGCCCGTACCTCCAGAAGCGGGCGAGAGAGGAAATCTAGACGCTCAATTTTTTCGGCTTGTCTGAAGTCTGTTTTCTGAATGAATTGTGTCACCCTTCCAGGCTAACGTTCAGGACTTGGTACGGGTATGCCACTGCTTGTCGATTGGGAACGGTCAGTCAATATTTAAGCTTTATCTTTGTCAACAAAAGTAGATGATTACACGTTGACGGCGCAAGTAGGATCTGTCAATAAACTAAATCGCATCAAGGCAGTGCCTGCAGTTAAAGGGGCGATGCAATAATTTTTGTACTTTGCAAATGCGGTTAAGAACGGATCCCTGACGTTAATCACCTATGAAACACGCGTTCGTTTTTCATTCCACCCAATCGAAGTCCCAGAAAAAAATTAAAGAAAAACGAGCAGCGTTCACCCCCTCAACTCGCAGCCAGAACGAGCGGCCACGTGATCTGGAGCCGATTATATGCCGCCAATGTTGACCATAGCCACGCGCTGGGGTTGGAAAAGCACAGGACACGCGCTGAGTTCCAGACATTGTTATGGTTCGGCTATTGTCGTCGTTGCAACGATTGGACACGGGCCACTACCCGAATTCTTCTCGAGCTAGTAATTACCACGAGTCCAAATTGAGTGCCCACGCAATGCTCGAGTCCAATCTATGAACCGCATTCAAATATCGTCATGGGGGTGTTCTGCGATCCCCACGTAACGTCATCAAATTTTGCAAAGGAGAGATTGAATGAAAATGATCGCTTTCGTCATTGAAATTACACCGCAACAAAGAAGTTTCTTGGCCAGTGGCGTTGCGTGCGAGTATCCTTGAGTTCCACTAGTGCCAGTAAGCTCGTGTAAAGCGAAAAACATTTCTATTGAATATCGTTGCATCGCCCCTTGAAATGTTTTCTTGTTTACCAGAAAAACACACACGAATATACGCTCAATACACTAATAATGTGTCGGTAGAAAACAAACAAGCACTCTGAAGTGCAGGTAGTTTTGAAAAGGTGTTTTGTTTTATTTCATTACATTGCGCTAATTAGTGAAAATATGAAATGCACATACATTTTTACCGGCTATGGAAACAGTGCATATCTTAGAAGGTGAGATGTGAACCGCGTCTACCTGGCACAACTTTTTTACTATCATATTTCTTGCTTCAGCTTAGCAACATAGCGTCGGTGAAAAAAGCCCACTAGATGCTCCACCGTCAGCGCGATCATTCTGGTTTTTTTAAGACTTCGTGATGAGGCAATGAGTGAGAGCGGAGCACCTGCTGCTGATGTTATGTGGCGAATCCCTGTACTACTCGATGGAAAAGAATTGCGCTGCATTATACGTTAGGATGAAGTTTTTATTTATTTATTATTATTATAGCCTAAACGCTAGATATGTGTTTTTAAGGGATACAGATATAAGCCCCCAAATTTTAGTCAAATGATGACAGGTGTATTTAAGTTTTACTCCCGGCATTTAATCAAACTGTCCACTTTCCTCGTTATTTACGGCACGTGAATGGCGTTTAATTTGTGCTTTAATGTAAACCTTTCGGCGGAACTCCGTCTGATTAGGTAATACATACATAAGACACATAAATCCCCTGAAGCCGCCTTATTACTTCAAAAAGAAATTATATTGCAAAATATTGAAAAAAGGCTTCTTACGTTAGGTTTTTTTATAGACTTCAGTAAAGCGTTCGATGTTCTAAATCACCACATCCTTCTTGAAAAACTAGGCAATTATGGTGTCCGCGGAGTGCCCCTGGCTTTACTTAAATCATATCTACAATGTAGAAAACAGTGCGCAGTAATTGACGGTCATTATTCTTCCTTTCATAATGTTATTGCTGGTGTACCACAAGGAAGCATCATTGGGCCTCTTCTATTTAATGTATACATAAATGATATTGTCAACATTGATCACCAAGTTCAGTTTGTCATTTATACTGATGACACGAGCCTCTTTGTTTCTGCTACTCATGCTGATATACTGATACGTAAAGTGAGCAATATCCTAAGTAAATTTTTTATGTGGTCCAAAGTTAATGGTCTTAAAGTAAACGCACAAAACTCTAAAGCCATCTTATTTAGATGTATTAATAAACCAGTTTTGGTTAAAATGAAATCAAACTTGGTGATTCATAAATTGAGTTAGTTAGCCAACATAAAACTTTAGGAGTGCTTTTTTTCGAGCATATGATGTGGGATTGCCATGTTAACTATCTAATTGCTAAACTTTCCAGAGTTGTTGTCATTATTGCCCGCTGTCGTAATGTTTTAACAAATGGTATTAAGTTAAAACTTTACTACGCATTTTTTGAGTCCAATTTAAATTACTGTCGTCTTGTATGGGCTACGACAACTAAGACATATCTTCAAAATCTACTATTGTTGCAAAAAAACGTTTTACGATATGTTGCGGGTGTCTCATATACAAACCATGCAGAACCATTATTATCTAGATATCAAATACTTTCCGTAGAATGCTTATACAATCATTGTTTACTCTGTACCCTTCGTTTCTCATCACCAACATTTATAGATTTTTTGTATATTATTTCTGAACTTGAGAAACATGAAAGGTTGTCTTTTTTGGTTGTCTTTTTATGAAAGTTTCCAATGTAGTACCTGTTACGTCATACTTGATTTTTTGTGTATAACCCCCCACTGTAATGCCGAAAGGCGCTGTGGGTATCAAATAAATAAATAAATAAATAATGTAATATAAACACACGCCGTGTAGACACTTGGCTCCTTCCTCGGTGCCGCACAAATTACAATTTATACAGTCATTGCATTCCAAAGTACCGTACGTGTTAAATAAATGTCTCACGAACAACATAAACATCTACACAATTGGCAAAAAAGTCCTATGTACAACTGTTTTAACTATCGATAACTAATTTAGTTTTTCTGCTACTTCGGTGTTTTGTGACTTTGTTTTATTTTTCCTTATCCTCCTGATAAAGTGTTTTACATGTTTGTTGTCCGAGCTGCTGCCATGTATAGGGGAACCCAGACCCAGTACAAGCTGCTTTTATCAGCTTTTTGTCTGGGGACCCCTTCAGTACTTCTGGAAAAATAAAGCTTATTGTATGTATTGTATTGTATTGTATTGTATTGTATAGGGGCACATAGGAAACTCTAAAACGTTACAGGACGACGCTGAAGCTTCGCATTTAAGAGCGGAACGGGACAGCTAAACATTTAAACTCCCGTTCACTCCCAAGTCGTGCAAGCGTGACTGCGTGGCTTAGTCCAATAAAGAAAATAAAGGGTCGTGGGATCGAATCCCGCATCCGCTAAAATTCTTGAAATTTTTCTTTTAGTCGGGTGAATTACTTTAAAGAGTGATATCCTTTGAGACATGCGGCGACCTTTAATTCACATTGCATCTCATGTTAATCACTTTAATTCCACGCGTGACGTCGCGTTTCGCTTGAGCGTTGTGGGTTGTTTGAAAATTCCGCGCTAGGTCATCTGGCTGTGACGTCGTGATTCTATCGACCAATCAGGATTTTCTCGTCCCTCCGACGCCAACGCCGGATTTTCTGCGACACGAGCGGGTGATCGGTGGTCGGATAGGTTAGCGCACACAAGAGGCCCTAATCTGGATACTTGGCAAAAAATGTCTGCGAAAAATCTGGCGGCTATGATTGGCCGGCACCAAGGTCAAGCGCGGCATTGGCCAATCCCGGCTGACGGATTTCTCGCCGACTTCTTCACCAAGTGTCCAGATTAGGGCTCCAGCACGGAGCACGTGGAGCGAAAGCTCCCGTTGCAGAACCCAGGGATCCTGGGTTCAAACCCCAAACCTGCCCGTTTTGATCTGGATGAGCATCGTACCGGCGTGCGGTCGTGTATCACTACTGCGTGGTGCACGTAAAAGACCCCAAACTAGCGGTTGTACCACGCAGGCTAAATAGCTAAATGGACAAGTCGCCCGTTGAGGCAGACTGAGTTCAGGTTGTATAAACATACACACAACAATTTCGTTTTTACTGCGACACGAGCTGCTTAACGCTATCGCGTTAAAATATTTCTTCATCGTGCCTGACGTTTCGAAGCCGGTAAGGCGGCTCCTTGTTCACGGGTGACTGTGTGGGCCCAAATTACAGTCATAGCCTCCTCTATACTGACAAAGCCTGGCAGATCGCCACGAGACACGGCCGTCAAAAGTGAAAAGGTAGAGCGGCAAACAAGAGTCATGTGACGGGCGCCCCGCTGCGGCGAGACGCCGAAACACACTTGTCCCGAACGGTGGAATGTCCGCTCGTGCTTCTCGCGTTCCTCGGGCAGCCGCTTCTTTTCTCGCCGGGTTTGAAAAACATGTTTCGGGTCCTCGCCGCTGGAAATCTGTGCGCTGAATACAGGCTCCCTGACAAATGCTCTCTGCTACCAGATCCTCGCGCTCCAAATCTGCGAACGGGCACTCTATGGTTCTGTTACAGTTCTGTCATCGAACTGCCAGGCTTTGTGAGTATAGAGGAGGTTGTAGTACAGTGTACCCAAAAGTGACAATCTGTCGTAATCTTTTTCTTTCTGCAAGTATTGCATTCTTTCTCTTCTGTTTTTATGTGTGACGCATCGTAGGACGTGTATATGGTAGCTCGTATAGAGGGTATTCACTGGGCAACATATTTGAGTGCACCGTTCACTGTGCATGCTCGGAACGAGATCGCATTCATACGAGACAGGTAACCTCGCGATGGTGCGGACTGCACGTTTCGAAAGAACTTTGGAAGCTCACAGTCAGCACACGCTCAGCAATCGCGCACTGAGCTATCGCCCCCATTGAACACTCCCTACTCGCAACTTTCACGACTTATAGGGGGCGCACTGACGCCTTTGAAAATGGCTGTCACCTGGATGACCGTCGTAGAACAGCAGTACGAGGCTGGGTCTGCGAAGCGTAAGTAATTCTAGTTTTTCTATATACGAGCAGTATTAGAGTATTTATTTTTTCACGTCAGGAAGGTGTAGGCAAGCACAGTTATTGTGAAGTTAATCACCCAGAAGCCAGGAAACGTGATTTTCACACCACGGTACCACCATCGCTGAAAGTTGCGAATACATAGACGTTTTGAAGCAGATGTGCATGAGCGCCACAATAACCAACCTTCAAGTATATTTTCCTCTTATCAGTTCGCTTTACTTCATCGTTACCACAGCATGATATGTTATTTCCATTTTCGATTCTACGGCATCCGTTTTCACAGCATTGGCACTTGGGTAGGCTTGCCAACACCCGTTTCACTGGCTCGGCCTCTCGGTAAGACGAGTGAAGGTCAACAATGGAGGCTGTTTTCTGTCGCGTGTGCAAAGCCTGCACATATCAAATCGGGACTAGTACACATCTACTACCCGTGCCACACGGGCAACTCGAATGCTATTTACAACAAATGACATTTGAACGATCGCCCAATCAGCGCGCGACACTCCAAGCGTAGCGCATTCCACGCGCGACACATCGCGAGCCGATTCGTCGATCACACGAATGTCATTTGTTGTAAATTGTATTCGAGTTGCCCGTGTGGCATGGGTATTACTTTTTTTCTGCTCATTTGTTGACCGGCATGCATATCGTCTTTATTTGTTTTTTTCTTCCAATCTGTGAATCTGTGATAGATACATATAAAACAAAAAGGCATAGTTTGATGAATTCTGATTTAGTACAACATTCAAAAACCGTTCACGAAATACTGCTACAGCACACTAGAATACGGGGTAGTGTATGGACCGGCGCGACTCGACAGTGAGAACTTGCGAGGCGGCGCGCGTAGACAACAATAGCGGCGCTGCGGTCGACACGGCAGCAGAAAGTCGCTGAAGTCCGCACGTGCCGCCGCACGTGCAAGTCCATGTGGTGCACGCGTACAACCACCACCGTACTTAGCCTACTGCCGATCAGAGCCGTTTATTATACTTTGTCTCACCTTAGTATGGACTATTGTTCGGCGCGCGTGCTAAAAGCGCGAGCTAGTCGCTTTGAATGAAGCCGCGGCGGCTGCACGAGCGCTCGTGCAGCAAGTGCTCTAGTCAAGGCAGTCAAGGCTGGCCGCTCGCGCTAGCACAGCCTTCGCGATTAGTCCTTGCTATACACAATTGCAAGCATGGCGCCTCACTGGTGCCCCATGCACGCAAGCATGTGCAGCGTTCGCGTGAACGTAGCATTGGCAAGCTTGCAATCGCACGGGAGTGCCCGCACGAGCAGAGACATGGCAGCGGCCAGAATGCCCTGATTGCAATCGTCTATACTCTGTTTCATACTTAGCGTGCAACGCTGTCAAAAGCTACTGGCGCGAGCGTGGGGCTTGATCTCGTTGATCATTTGCACGCGTTCTCGCGCAAACAAAACCATAGATGAAGCCACGCGCTCGCGCCAGTAGCTTTGACAGCGTTGCACGCTAAGTATGAAACACGAAGTATAGACCCACACGCGGCCCTGACGTCAAGCAGCTGCGGTGGCGCTGTCAACGGCACTGCGCATGCGCAAACGCTTCGCTTCACGCGAATTCGGTTTCTGCACACGCGCAGTGCCCACACCGTGTGGGCAAACGCGGGTTTGTTTGTAAACAGCGTGTCGGTCTATAGCGGCGAGATGTTTCGGTGGCGCCCTCGTTCGGTTATCTTTCGTGACGTCATTACCTTGTGAACAACAAGTTCGATGGTGTTTGTAATGGGCATGGTGGAAGCCTGAAATTATAGCGCTTTCAAAGAAACACTGCCAACACCGTCAAAATTGAAGTTCTTACATTCCTCTTATTTCCGTCGATGAGACATCCTTTGCTGACGTCATAGTCAGCATTCGGCCAATAGACCCTTTTCAAAAGTCAGAGTCCTCTTGTGGCAGTCCAAAAAGCTCCAATATTGCCGCTCTAATGGCGGTGATAGGAGATCATGCGCGGCTAAATCAAGCACCCTCGATTTCGTGCATCGAAGGTGACGTGAAACGGCCAACATCTTTTCCTTTTTCTGCTCTATGCTTTCGAAGACGTTCGATTTTTCTGGTGTGGAGAAACAGTGTAGTTCCGCCATTAGAGCGTCGGGTCTGGCTCTGCACAAGGTGGGTAGACTGACTTTCGGAAAGGGTCTATTGTGGTGGGCCGACCACAGCGACGCTTTCGTTCGCCCACATCACCAATCCTGAGAGAGTTGGGCCTTCTTAAAGGGATTATCCGGTCAAATGTCGCATTCATGAAAACATTTAGACCTCATTGTCAATGGCTGTAGGAGCATCTTCCACGACAAATTTGAATTTTGTGTGCTTCCCTGGAGGAGTAATTGTATTTTAACCCAAGCGTGCATAAATGGCGTTTTCCTCTTCCACCTTCAGGGAAGCGGAGTTTCTGAGGTAACATCAGGCAAAGAACGCGCCGAACTGAAGTGCACTTCGAATTTTGTCCTCCGCGTGAGCGGTACGACGTGATTCACCCTCACTGCTGTGTTTAGATTTTTTTTTTTAGAATGAAAGGGTATTTTCGTTGTGCGGTTGTCACGCTCCACACTTCTCCGTGACATTTACAGTGGCGAGTAATATGGAATGCTGCGGTGCGTCGGGAGCACTGTGTTCCCACGGAGGAATGAGGCATAGGATATGACAATTGCAAGACTGGTGTGACGTCACGTCAGGCATGGGAGTGCAGCCGTTGATACTTGCGAAATTCGGCATGGAGTTTCGTTCAATTATCCGTCGTTGATTACACTAAATTGGGGTGTCGTTTAATGGAATAAAAATGGCCTTTGTTAATCATTAGGCTCCCACCAGGTAACCATCACGAAATCTTAAGAACTTCCGGTTTTCACCGGACAATCCCTTTAAGGAGATTTGGACAGCCTGGCAACCACCGCAGCGTAGTCTGACAACCGGGGTATGACTACTTCCGTCCACCATTTTGGGCCTCTGATTCATGTGAGCTCTATGTGATTTCTCAGGAATAAAGAAGACAAAGAAGTAACACCATTTTGTGTTATCGCGAAATTCGATGGTTCTAGCGGGCAACAAGCTCCGCCCATTCGCCAAACTCTCTCAATATAAACGGCTCTGCTGCCGATGCGCCGGTGTCGACACCTATCGCGATAGGTGTCGACACACCACACGCGTCACGCGTCACACGCGTCACGCGAGCCGCTCCGCGGTCCCAACACTATATACACTGTATACTGCGTTTCATAAAAAAAAGATCACGGAGAAACTATAGTAACTGACCTTAAGGAGCGCAGAGTATGGCTCATCATGTTCCTGCTTCTCGATCTGTGATTGGTCACTCGGCGTTCTTATCGTCTAACGCCCATTCTCATTGGTTGTTAGGCGATAAAAAAAAACTACCAGGACTCGCCACACCCTGCCTGTCTTGAGCTCTCAGCGACTCTAACAAAAATCATCAAAGACGCACTTCAGTAGGAAATGTGTCAGTCTCAATAATTGACACGTGGGTGCGGTGAAAAGCAGACTTCTTCATACGAGAAAAGTGTTATCTCGTCGCCGATACCTATACCCATCGGCCATTAAAACGCAATTTGAGTAGAAGCCGCAGTTGAGTGAAACACAGCTCTCCGATTCATAAAGAAAAAGACAATAACTTTGTAATTTTAAATCGCTAAAACTGAGAAGCGAACTAACGCTTTGACAAAAAGAGCCCATTAATATCACATTTCGAAGCCTCCACGAAGTACGACAGAAATTTTAGCGACCAGGAGAATCGTTAAGCGAGAAAGATTAGCTGACAGACTCGCATCAATTTGCAAATTATCTCCCCATCTTGTTTCTTCTTCGCCATTCAGACGAATAATTTTATCACGATTTTTGTTGGAGTGTTTCAATGTCTTCAACTAAGAAGAATCATCAATCATAGCGGATAACCACCGGCGTCATTATACCCGTTTGTTTTAATATTTTTAGTAAAAAATATGCAGTTTTTTGTGTGTTTTTTATCAGTCGGGTATTTCTAATTAACATGCATTTTAGAGATCGCATTTCGGCCCGAGCCGCAAAAAAGAAAATATATATTTGTTGTCTTTGAAGAAGGTACTTAGAAACGAAACATTTCTACGAAGAAATTGTTATCAATAGCGCCGATGACAGCATCTGTTATACAATCAAATTGCTTAGAAATCTGCATATCTTTAGACCAATAAGTTAAACTTTTTGTGTTTATTTTTAATCTTACTCCCCCTCTTCTGCGCTTTGAGTGTTATTCTTGTGAAACAAATAAATCACACTAAATAAAAGCGCACGCTTACATCTTCAATCAAAAAGGAAACATAATACTCATACTGGTTCAACGAATAAATAGATGCATGCGGTTTACCCTCTGAATTGGGTGACGTCTTGCGCAACGCAGCCAGTGTTCGGACTATCCAGCGACCTAGCTGCCACCCACCAATGTCAATTGCCTTTCCCGTTTCCACTGAATATACCCTAATAGGAAGCGACGAAAAAAAAGAAAGCTTTCTTTTCAATCTCTGTTACTTACCAGCACGCTCCAATTCGTCAAAATACCCTAATTTGTTTTCCCTAAAATATGTTCTTCGCCGAGCGCGGATGGAAAACATAGGTCCAACCTTCGAAACCCTTTATTGCTTTTTCCTTCCCAATTTGTATAAGCCATTCTCATTAAACCTCTTCCCGAATTTCACACCCTACAGAGCTGCGGCGGCAGACGCGGGTGGGAAGCCCGCCGTGTTTGCCTTTGCTACGACGGCTCCAACACGCGTTTCAAGAAAATAACAATCGAGAAATTGTGTCTGACGAAAAACCGGGCGCGGGCAGGCGCACCTGATTGCCACGGTAACGAAATAATTTACCTGGTAACGAGCACAAGTTGAGAGAAGCACGCGAAACAACAAGAAAGAATGGTGAGAAAAAACGCTTTCGTGCTCTCCACACATCAATCGCGGGGCCGTTCAAGCAGAAGCAAAAACATTTTCCCTTTTGTAAATAGCACGCAACCTAGAGTAGAATTGCAACTACTTCGCGGAGATAAAATATTTCCATTTTTAATGACGCTGGGGTAATAGTATCGCAGTATGACCATTGTGATATTTGAGAGGCTATACTGTAAAAAAAGCGAACAAATACGGTTTATGCTTTTTTTTTATGTAAGGCTGAGCAGGAAAAATCAATTAGGTGGTGAAAACTCTGAAATTTAGGTAATGACAGCACAACTAAA
>JABSTQ010001124.1:0-67255 GCA_013358835.2 Ixodes persulcatus | reverse complement strand
ACTACTGAGTATTGCTAAGCTCTGCCAGCGGTTTTATTCGTTTCACTGAGTATATATTCACGTGTAACAATACGCCCTCAGATCAACAAGTAATCTAATGTGCCATTACTTACAGGTGCCCAACTTCATGTGCAAATGAATGCACACCGTCGAACATTTTCCTCATGTCTTCCACGATGCCCACTTTCTTAGCGCTGCAAGCTCCTCCAATGTAGGCGATACCTGCATATTCGAGAAATACGTTTTTTTATAGTCGGGAAACTTGCACATTATCACTTTAATGTAATTGCCACTTTGGAACTTTCACCTGGACCTTTTACGTCCTATGCCGTTTGCGAAATGTCTAGGTTCGCGAATATACTTTTTTTGAAGTTAGTGAGATGAAAGTGACTGCAGCAGTTACTTACCTCTCTATGGCCGTTACTACCTTTTCTACTAGCTGGTTTGCGCCTCAAATACGCCACAGGCAGTAAATGTGGTTGTTACTAGCCAAGAAAGTGGGGATTGTAACCATTACTATATTCATGGACAACTTCCTGTGGCTCTGCAGCCAAAGCTATGGGGGCTTGAGCGCCCTGAATTCCAGCCAAAGCTGTGCACCAGCGCTCTCCACTCCTGAAGAGCCACATAAAGTTGTCCACGAGTACACGGGAAGCGAGCATTCTAAACTCCGTTCTTGGCGCATCGTAACGTAATGAGGAACAAGCTAATCAAAGGGCAAGATAGAGAACACGTAAGGAACGCGCGATGACGAAGCAGCAAAGCGTGCGACGTCAATGGTTAAGGTCGGGGGAAAACAAAAAAGGGTGTGGGCGCATCTGGAGATTAAAGAAACGCAGAAGGTACGCAAGGAGCCGATGAACATGCACGCCGCATTGTCTAGGTGGGGAGCTATATGCAGAGAAGCGAAAACATGAGTAAGGAAGCGCAGAGGAGCAGGAAGTTACTATATCAATTGCCCCCAATAACTACAACGTGAATGTTTTTTTTAATCGAGGGATTTATCCCTTGACTTATACAAAACCAGTTTTGAGGATTGGCGTCAGTGAGAAAAAAAAATATTCTCGCAAACGTTATTTATTGATGAGGTGATCATTGAGGAAATGTGTGCCTCAAACTTGGCGGGTATAAAAGGCGAAAGAGGAATTAACGGAGGCACTTATGGGTGAATCGTGTGTTCATGTTTGTTTTTTCGCGTGCTCGGTTTGTGTATCTGATCCCTGTGTGTGATGCGTATAATTGAACCGATTGATGACGCGCGCAATGTGTCACTGTTATGAAATGTAGCGGATGCAATGCTAAGCGCGCGAACAATGCAAATATTTTTGTTGCTTTATAATTGGTCAATAGCTAGTGCCATCTAATTGATTGAATTTTGTGTGGATTAGGGTTTTCGCTGGAGTTAGTATCTGTCTATAAATGAATGTAGTGTTTCCTGCTCTGTTTTGTGAAAGTGGCTTGTTCCCGTTACTACTTGCCTTCGTTAGTAACTGTACCGAACACTTCCCATTTCTAGCCGAAGCTAATAAGTGGTTAGTATCATATTTGGAAGCCGTTTATTACTTATGCTTATTAAGTACGACTTTTTTCATAAGAACGTAAAGGTAGGTATTTTATATTTACCCACATCGCACAAACCAACGGGCGCAGAGGGTAAGTGTTTAAAGAAATGCTGATGACCAGTGAAGTCCTTGGCATAAAAGTTCAAAGGGTAAAATATATATATATATTTTTTTTTGCGTTTTCAAGGGTTTGCGCGCTCAAAAATTCGCTTTTCCAAACGACCAATGAAAGCAAATCGTCGAATTTTCTACCAGGCCAGTAGCGTACCAACTTGTTTTTGAATGAGGGGAGCAAACCAGACCCCCCCCCCCCCCCCCCCTTCCAGGACCGGGGGGGGAGGCATGCTCCTGAAACAGCCCTACCCAGTAGCGGCTGTTTCAGGAAAAGGGGGGGGGGGGCAAAACATGTTTTGCCCCCCCCCCCCCCCCCAATCTGAGAACTGGGAGAGGGCAAGCGACCCCCTTGCCCCCCCCCGGTTGGTACTCCCATGTACCTGGATAGAATACAGAATCAGGAGCTGTGGGAAAAAAGCGGCTTCTGGGCAGCTTTACCAGTTTACAGAACAGTCTCCGTTTCAGCATCATGTGAATGGCATTATAATATATGTAAAGAAAAAAAAACTGGCCAAAATTTAAACATATTTTAATGGCGCAACACTTGACTCAGAACTAACAAATGTATTTGTTGTATTTGTGAATGTATATCAACATAACCGAGGTGTTAATTTACTGTTTAACAGAGGTCGGAAGAATACTGTCGGCACTCAATTCCGGTGTTTAAATAAGGTGTAGGTGCTAACCAGTTCACTTTGTATAGTAGAGTAACCGAAATTCTTCATTTGCAATTGGGCCGGCTTTCATAGGCTTATGTTATTGAGAGCTGTCTGCTATTCTTTATTTATGAAAAACGGTCATCTTGCATTGCTACATTTTTTGGGGTCTGATTTCACGAAAACGGTAAAATTAATTTTGAACTTGGTGATAATTGAGGCACGTTGTATATGCGGCAATAAATAAATAAATAAATAAATAAATAAATATATTCATTATTATTATTATTATTATTATTATTATTATTATTATTATTATTATTATTATTATTATTATTATTATTATCATTAAATGAATACGCTGCAGTTTTGACAGTGTCTTCGGCAACCACACTCGATGGTAGTAGCTTAGATATTAGCGATAAAGTGCACAATAAAGACGCCACTTATTTTTCTAGGAAAGGCGGTACCTACTACTGGCGACTAAGCCAGTAACTTGAGTTGTTTGAATGGGCAGTGTAAACGATTATAAAACATTGTGTTAGCAGAAAATAAGACACCGCGGCACTTGAACTGTTATACTTCTTCTGTGCGAAGGGAACTTAAGATGGTATCTTGGTGTGTGCGAACGGATTTGTCATTTTGGCCTGGATATAACTTTCTGTTTCTTCTTTTTTCCTGCATACATTAGATATTGAGCTGCACTTCAGTGTATGCGCCGTATTTTAACAGGGAAATAGAAGATAGTGAGTGTTGTGGCCAGAAAAAAATATACTATAAAAATTGACAGCTTAGGAAATGTAGATCATGATGAGTTCGGAGAATCTAATAATCGCTCCGCAAACAATGAGACAATGGCATTAGCCTATAAAAACCTCTAAAGAAAAGAGAAAGCAAGGAACATGAACATAATAAGTTGCGATCTGCGTCTCTTCAGATGTCAGTCACTTTATTATCATCCATATCCCATACAAAAAACAAATTAGCTGCAAAAGAAATTTGTACTTCATTATGAACGAGGTTAACCTGTGACCTTAAAATGCTGCCCTATCGCGCACCAGAAATCACAGTTGTGAATTTGAACATTGTTCATTTGGAAAACTTGTTTGCGCTTACAGAAACACGACTTTAAATGCAATGAAACCGGTCCACGAACACCACAGTAAAGTCTTTTTAAGCAAAATGTTGACAATTGCTAAGTCAAAATCCTAAAACAAAAGCACAAAGACAGCAACAACAATGACTTTGTCTTCAAAATATGTAACAATACATTATTTGCTTTACGAAAATCAAATTGGTGTCGCTTCAAAAAGTTACACTCGTTAATAAATCTCGAAAACCCCGAGGGTGTTATTAAAATTTGAAAAAAAGAAGCTATTCTATAATTTATCATATCAGTTTAATCTCTCGTTTTGTAAAGTATTGTGCTACATGAATTTGTTTTATAAAATGTGTTTTGATTAAACAGGTGTTTAATATATAAGTGTGAATTGTCCTCTTATGAGTGTAGTTATGAAGCTGCTACAACTAAACCTGGTGCCGCGTTTTTTATTATTATTGCGTGCATTCAGCACACATAACAGTAAAACTGATCACGTTAAAAATGTTTTCATATTAGTTTGTATTTGTTTAATTATCTGCTTTATCAATATTTTGGCCTACTCAGCAAAAGACAAATATAATTAAATCCCGGTGAAACCTTTATTTTGCTAGCGCATCAACAAAGACAGCAGAAGTCACATACGGTTGAGATAACACTTAAACACTATACGTACTAAAAGAAAGTGTTCTCTAAAATTACATCGAAACTAGAGAACAGCTATAAACAAGTAAGTTTGATCACAGCAGATGTTACTAACCCGTTACTCCCAGGTTGAGGTCTTCTTTATCATTCATGTCAGCAAGTTCGCATCTGAAAAGAGTAGGAAAAATAAAAATCAATAATTTGCTCTCTAAATATCTCACTTCCGAAGTGGTGGAATTAATAATTACCATCCATCAAAAAAGAATTATTGATTTTAATAGGAAACACAGCGTTGTACATGTGCTTTGTAAATATTTGTATATTATACATAGAGAGGTTTGAACGCAAGCACACATTGTCTCAGCAACAAAAATCTCGAAGGCATCTGACACAGATATGATTTTATGTCGGGATCCATAAAGTAAAACATTTTACCAGTCACAGACTCGGTAGATTAGAACATCCCTTAGCAAAAAGAGGCCGTACTTGAAACGAATTTGAAATATATTGAATATGAATATTCATTTTGTATTCATTCTGTATTATTTTGTCCGCATTCGAAATACGCACGTAATGTATTCAAAATATATCATAAATATTGATCAGAAAATATTTTAGATATACCAAAAATATAATTCCTTCCCCCTCAAGATGTCATTTGTGTCCTAAAAAGCGGTTACACAATTTTTTTGTTTTTTTGTTAGTAAATGCATTTTGTGTAGTATTTTAAGACTCTACTAAATACATCGCACAACTACACATCAGAAACGAACACAAACACAAAGACCACGACGCACTGGACACCTGAATCACAGTCCCGTTGACTGCTCTAGAGCCTTATATAGCCAACATATTCAAGGTAATCATTTGGCCGGTGACCAGCTCTGCACTTATTAAGGTTCTAAGTATTCTATCTTCTCCTAGGGAGTCTGTCAAATGAGAAACAGTGTTTTGAAGTTCGTGGACGATATCTCTTACTAGAAAGCATTGGTACAACTAATAATAATTTGGCGTTTGGCGCAGTCGCTAAAACAATATCCACAAAAACGGCTTCTAGAAGAAATGTTATTGCTTCTCTGCATAGCACCACACAGGATGAAGCGAGTCAAGCTAGTTTCTTCACTTTAAAATAGTAATTTTGCTTTTCTTTACTAGTTGACTATTTAATACGGTCATTAACGTCACTATATTAAAGTCACTACTCACATCACATACAATGGCGAGTATACACATTCAGTGAACTAACGCATGCGCTAACACAATTCCACGCCAAACATATCTGCTCACTGCTCTTGCTGAAGCTTTCCAGCATCAGCAAGTATTGTGGTTGTAGTTCCCGAACCCCGTTTGTGATTGGTGTGCAAGAAACTCATCAGGTGTGTTCTTGATAGAAAAAAAAAAACAATAACATAAACTTCTCTCATTCATCAGTTTGATGCTGTACAACTCAATTGACAAACTAATCAAATGTTGTATTTAGGCAGTTCAATGTACTCCACATCTGCTTGAAGTGAATTTCTGATAGGCAAGCTTTTCATACTTTGGTAGTTTAAGTCAAACTACCAAATTATTGCAGTCAAAACGTACTTAGGGTATAACAGAACAGTATTTACGATTTCTAGGTATTTTAAGAGCATTCTGCACATATTTTTGATCGCTGCCTTTTTTTAGGGTTGTAGTATATTTTGCATGAAATAAACTAATATTTTAAGAAATCTAATTAAAAGGTATTTTGTGCCTACTAATTTAGTATTTACATATTTCAGAACGCATGAAGAGGACTTCAAATGTAGTTTAAATAAAGGCATTTTAAAACTATTTTCAGAAATATATTTTAGAACTAAGTAAAAAAAAGAAGTGTGTATTTTCGGTATATTTTTTGTGTACTTACAATTATGAGCTGTACTTCAAATATACTCAAATTAGAATGTGGTATATTTCAAACGTCTTAGTTTTCGCTAAGGGATGCTTTGCATGTTCTATTGGTATGTGCGGTGCAACAGAAAATAAGACGCGATAAAATATATTATACAATAATAAGGTACACATGAAGTTCTTCAATCGTTCATTTTTCCAAAGAAAAGAATACCCACCAGGCAGTTATTTTAGGTGAAATAATACGTGTGACCGACGAGAAATACCGTCCTACCATTAAGGAGAAGGTCGCCATATTCTATGCAAGAACAAAATACCCACCCACGGAGGTGCATGTTTGAACAGTAATAATTCGCACGTGAATACACAGCGATCCAGACGCTTACTCTATACTTGCACGAAGTTGTCGCGAATGCTAGAAACGAAGAGTACACACCGTAAAAAATACCCGTTCACGAGACTCGCAATGATGCGCCCTCGTAGCCCAACAAAGCGCGCCTTCCTGAAGCGCTCGGCCGGTCAGCGGAAGGAGTCGATGCGGAACAAACAAAAAGACAAAACATTAATTTTCTTGGCGACATGACGTCTGGCGCCTAAGCGACGGAAGACGGCAACGATCGTGGCGGGATTGTAAAAGCCGCGCAACCCTCGCGCAACACGAGCAACAGCGCCGCAACTTTGGTGAGGGCGAGGACTACTTCTGAGTGAGTGAATTAAGTCGGTGAGTAAGTGAGTTCATGAGTTTGATGAGGGGCGTGAGTTCGTGAGTATAGTGAGCTTGCGAGTCCGGTGAGTTCAATTAATTCATGAGTTTGGTGATCTCATGAGTTCGGTGAGTTTATGAGTGCATGAGTTCGTGAGTGAGGACTTGAAGGTGAGTGCGGCCGTAGGGTGAAGGTGAGTGAGTTTTGAACTTCTTTTTTTTTATTTTGAGCTACCTGTGATTGAGTGAGTTCAACCAAAAATGCCGACCTCTGTTTCTTCTACAGGCAGTAATATTTTGGCGATGAAGTGTCACGAGCGTTATTGCTCTGAGTCTCTAGTAATACAGCCAGAATTACTCCAGCTTTTTTTTTAACACCGGGTGAAGTGTAGGAGTAAATAAAGATTTAGTTCAGTTTATGAAATTAGTCATGTCGTCCGTTATGTAGTCATTGGGGAAGTCCGTACGATATGTTCATATTAAGGTATTTACATGCAGGCATACCCTGTTAATAGTACTACCAAGTCATCCTTTTTAAAATCTTGTGTATTGTTTCCAACGAAATATTTCAATGTTTCCAAGGTTCTTATGAGCATAATGTCTTGGCGGTCATCGGGCTTTTGTACAAAGCTTTCATTTCCGTTCTGCAACCGAAGACAGCGTGAAACGATATATTAAGCAGCACACGAGACATCAATAAAGCATTTATTATCCTCGTGCATATAATAAACATGAATATAACACGAACACACAGCAAGGTTAATTTCGACTTGGAGTTTGAGTATATCTTAGTGTTTGTGACATAATTTATGATCATGACCCCTTTGTACTGATTACGTCTGTGTTGATTTTTCAGCGGCATAATTCTTCACGTTAACATTTAGTATCCTTCTCACTTGCTTTCGAGTGAAATAAGCACGCGTATATTCGCTCCTGTTGTTCCTAAAAGTGACACATTAAGTATTCCGGTTTTTCAGCAGACAACGAGAGTTGGCACAGCCTTCGGGTGACAACTTTGAGATACATGCGTCATCTATGCATTACGCAAGACAAAGATCTGTAGGACATATTTTTGCGAAGTAGAGCGATGGAAACATATTACTATAGTTGTAGTGACCAAGCCAATTTTAAACTTAACATGAGTTGACTTGCACGCTTCGCTTGTTTAGATGTTTCAATAAATGATGGACGCTACAATTCTGATTAAACCATTTTACCGTTAAGCTAAAGAAGGGGGTTCTATTTGATTATATAATAGAATTAACGCAATATCAGTTTTTGTACAGAACTAAAATGCCTATTATTATCAGTAAAATGTAATATTGCAAGCGAGTTATTTTTTTAATTTACACAATAAAATACAAATGTTGTCTTTAAGATAAGGGCTTTTACAAAAAAAAAAAAAATATTTTAAAATAGACTTAAATACCTTAAATATTGTGAGTTGTGATAACACGAGTTGTACATCCAGTTTACTCTTTGAGAGTGTCTTGAATTTCATGTTTACCTTGGAAAGAAACGTCGAACTTAATATTTCTTGAAGGAGAAGTAAGCGTTCACGCTCAATAGAAGTACGCGCACCAGAAGCAAAAACATGGCCGTTTCAGGGCGCAACAAAGAAGTTCACATAGATTGGTTACCGCGAGGCCTTCAAATGCATACAATTGTGATTGTAACACTCACTGAAAATTAAAAAAAACAACACTAAATCATGCAAGTCAAAGGAAAATTGTAAAAATGTGGTAATGATAATTCAAAATATGGTGCATCGGTCATGTAAGCTGGCAACATTCTTACCAGTAATTAAAGGTGTGTCCAGCAGATCTCTCCCCACACTACCACAGTGCAGACAATAAGCATAGCGTCATATAAGCAGCGCAAATGATACCGCCTTACTTGCAGTATGCTATGTATGTTTGTCACTCCAGCAAGTGCACTAATCGTCAAGGAGCTTCCCAAACCGCGAGAGTCACGTGACAAACATCTCCTCGACTCGTCTGGTTAACGGAATGGTGACATCACAGTTCATTGCAGCAGTTAAACCCATAGTAATAAAACATCGCTGAGTCACAGAAGATAAATAACAGCACTTGTTAGCATTATCACTGATGCTCACCTGTTGAGATAGCTACATTTTTGGGCTAGTCATGGTGGCGATAGAGGGAACACGATTCCGACCTTATAAAGTGGTGCAATTGGCGCTGCGTGAGTGACTTCGCAAGTGACCGAAATATTTTTTTTTATATGGGGATTGACGCACTGATTAAGCACTGGAACATTTCATTGAGCAGAATGGGGACTTTTTTTGTAAAACTATGTAGATATGTACCACTTTTGTTGACTAAAGTTCAAACAAAAATAATTTAAGGTCTCCATTTGGCTCCCCCCTGTGTATATTACAGTAACGAGATTTTCCTCTTCATTAACTTTTCCTCACCCAGCCTTGCTTTCCTTCGGCTATACTCAGCCATTTTGGAGCAATGGTGCCGGCGACGAGGAATATTTTGAACTATGTATCGACTAATGCCACCTTTATTTATACCGCGTAATGGTGTAAAGATGGTTGATATGCTGGCAGGTAAACAAAAATTAATGATTGCAACGCTGCCTTTGATTAAATTTATACTCTGGAAAAGGTGTGTCTGAGATAAACCAATATCCGCATAAGAAACGCGACAAGATATCGCTTTACAGGAATGCAAGTGTTGCCATTCAATATCGAGGGGCGCTTCTGAAGATCACTAAAACTTATTTAACATGTCCAGGAATTTAGCGTAGCTATTTCTAGTTTCAGAATTCCTTTGAATTTAGTTTCTAAGACTTCGACGCTACTGTGATCATATGAACTATGCGAGTTTTCGTAACAGAAGCAGGTTTTTAAGCAAGTTTTCTTATATAGGTTTTCTAAGTAGACACGAGGTTGATACTCACAAATGCGAAAAATACAGCGAGATAATCTATCGTTCTGTTCTGACTGTCGAACTGGGAGGAATGGTTGGTGTCGACCATAATATGCACCTCTGGGGTTATTGTCAATAGTTCTGGAAAAGGCATGCAATTAATACAGAAAGGATATACAAAACAAGATAACACATGAAGGTTGTAGTAACGTATCGAGTGTGCCAGAGAAATTATTACTGCGTATTTCGGATGAAATAAAGAGATCACACACTCAAACTCCACCTCCGGGTAATCGTGTACTTCGCAAAAAAGGAACCAAAATTAATCTAACATATAGCTCAGTCAAGCTTCAACGGCGAGTTTCCACAATGATTGACATAACACTTTGGAGACAAATTGATGGAAAAATATATTTATACCAATACAAAAAAAGCGCGATATATTCGTAGTGTCTTGTTTAGAGAGGCGAAGCTTTCAAGTTCTATTAACTTCTATTTTATGCTCCAAAGCGTTCCTTACCCTTTTTAGATCGCTTTGCATTTGCTACAGAAAAGATGAAAACTTTTGGCTGAAGCTGATATACTTTTTTTTTTCTATACGCCAAAACACAGCCAACGGACAAAAACACCAACCCACAGGTTAAATTACCGAATTCACGGACATATATTGAGATTGATTCGATTATGCGGTGATATGACACGCACAGAAACAATATGAATGCCGTGACGTTGCGCGTCTGCAATGCTTAGTAAGCCCAGTTTTGACGTAGCGCCGGCTACATTCTGGCGACAGGAGAAACGAAGTTTTATATATAACAAAAAATATAATGGTAAAAAAAGCTATTTTATAAATGTGACGTGAAGTAAAATTAATTGCTGCGTTTTGGAAATTAAACAACGTATATTTATTTATACGTGGCCGATACAGCGTTATTCGTCTACGTATTATAATAAAATACTTCAACTGTAAAAAGATGTCTGATATTGCCGCGCGCGTTTCCGAGCAAGCGCGCCCGTGGCCGAATGGTTATCGTGCTTGGCTCCCACGCCAAGGGCCGACGTTTGATGCCTTGGAGCGGGCGCACCTTTTTGTTATTCCTGTAAATGTCGCGTTCTGTTAAATTCGAGAACCCTGTTGCTCATTCAAGGTCCGAATATTCTACGCGCCGAGCCTTCAACGCCGATTATTCCAGAAGCCCACGCGTTTACATACCTAAAAATTAAGTCTGCGCTGGGGCATTACGTAATGCAAGCAGGACGCTTCGCATTGCGTAATGCCACAGGGCTGACTCATTTCTAGGTCTAGACCAACGTTACTAGAATACTCAGTTGGGAAACTCACCGTCGAAACCTGGGCCGCTGGCGTCCACCGAGACCGAGCTAAATGCGATAACAGCGCCACTCTTTATCATTTGTCTGTACTGTGGTCACCTTGAGCTTTTATAAAGCATGTTTTCGCGTAAAAACAAACGAAAAATACTTTTTTTGTATGATATTTATTAGAGATTAGTACAAAATGAAGGGCGCGTGATGTTTTTAAAATCTTTAGTTTGCAAGGTTTTGCGGCATATTTAATATTGTTTTTATTCGACCATGCCTCAGCGGCGCTTTCAGGTAGCACGTCCCGACCTAGGTGCATTTTAACTTCGGTTATTAAGACGCGGCGCGTCCGCTGGGGAGATGGGGGTGGCACCCCTGTAACCTCTTCCACTGTATATGTTCTGGCCGATTATTCAAAATGGAAGTAACGTGCGGTTCCTCGAGTGGCCGCTGCGGGAGAAATGGCGGCGTCGTGTTCGCCATTAGCTCGGTTCGCGAGGACAGATCGGGGACACTTTTTCAGGGCAGTCTCTATGGCAGTTTCCCAACTGAGTGTTTTAGTAACGTTGGTCTAGACGAATATTTCGCCTCATCAATGGCTGAGCTGATTTTGTAGATTGCAGAGATTGGCTCTTTGAGTGTTTTGCGGGTAAGTAGACGCGCAGGCATTTCTTAGAGCGTAGTATCAAAAGCTCCATAGGCTTTTATTATCATTATTTATTTATTTAGGTCCAGTACTAATCCTGAGAAAAAAGCAAAAAAAAAAAAAAGCCGTAGCTGCAAAGATGAGGCGAACACTGGCCTTCCCAAATTTTAGCAGCCCTAAATTTCAGCACGAAGTGAGTTTCAGTAAAAAACCGTTAGTAATTATAACTCTAGTAATAAAGGTAAAACCCCAATTACCGTTTGATTCAGTATTCCTGTCCTATGTGGTTGTGACTTATAAAGCACATCCGCAATTGTCTTGCGATTTAATTATTCTTTTAATTTGTCGGATACAACCCAAAATTTGATAAATGAAGTTTGCAGTTGGTCATTTACCTTTGCGTGACTTAGCAGCAGTCCGAGATTCCAAGATTCCATTCAAATGGCGAGTTCGGACCGCGGCTTTATCGGGGTTCTCGTCTGCTAAAAGGTGAACATAAGCATCAAACAGTTTCTGCGAATGAAGTTTACGTGATATATCTTAAACATGGTTAAAATTGCGCACAAACAGAAAGGAACAGTAAAGAGGGAAGAGAGAAGAGACAAGCTCTCTTCCCTCTTTACTGTTCCTTTCTGTTTGTGCGCAATTTTAACCATGTTTAATCATTACCAACTCGCCCAACTAACCACTTTACTACAGTTATATGTCTTATTTTTCGGTCATCATACATGCTGAAGGAAGTACAGGTCTCCCGTTATTTGGTGATGATACTACGTTGTGCCCAGTACCCGTATTCATAACAACGGAGTAAGAGCATATAGCAAGGCGAGTGGGTGACTATATTTGATATCAAATATCATTTTCTTGACAATAGTTTCGTTGCTGCACAGATAGATAAATCGATAGAAAGTAGTCTTCGTGATGATTCCACATTCTAAAAAGACATTTTCTAGCATTTTAAGTTATATAATATTTGGCATCAATTATCCTTGTATCCAGCTTTTAATTGATTCCAACGTATTGTAAAATCCCAAGTGCTGGTGGCTAAGCTTAATGCAGCAAATGAAATTAAAAAATCAGTTCAGATAGTTAATAATCGCAGTTTACCACTTCCAATGACCTACTTTTGTCCTTCTGGAACGAAGTAAGCTCACCTGTATTTTTAATTAATTTATTTCGATCAGTAGAGTTTTTATATACCATAAAATACCAGGGGATCGCCCAGTTCACTTTCACTGTAAACGGGGTTAATCTAGACATGGGAACTTGTCCGGTCAAATCTGGCACTTAGCTTATAATTTTCAGAATTAACAAGTTTCGGTAATGTTACGAGTGGGCGCTGGAACGAAATCGGTGCTTCCACGGTATTTTACGGTTGGAAAATTTATAATTTATTAGGATTAATGCGCCATATAACTGAACAATGGGAGGGTGCTGCTTAGTTTACAATTACAAGAATGAATTACGAAAGTTAATAGAAATACTGATAGAGTCAGAGGTAATTCTTTGTCCGTTTGGCTCTTCGCTATACTTTTCGACATCTCGCATCTTATTTGATCTTGCAATCCGAAAATCAGGAATTGTATGTAGTTTTCATTGCACCTATATTCGGTTTAATAGCATTAAAAAAATGAACGCCGTTTACAACTCCCTATAACGCTGAATTAGAGCGCAGCTCTTGAGGAGGAGGGGAAGGCACGGGGGGGGGGGTCACGTGGCCTGGGGCTCACGTGACCTCGGGGGTCACATGGCCTGGGGGGTCACATGACCTGGGGGCGTCACGTGACCTGGGGGGTCACGTGATCTTGGGGGTCATGTGACCTGGGGGTCACGTGGCCTTGGGGGGTCACGTGACTTCGGGGGGGGGTCACGTGATCTTGGGGGTCACGCGATCTTGAGGGGGTCACGTGACCTCGCGGTCACGCCGACGGTGACGCCGCTGAAGCCGGAAACGGGCCCCTAAGAGCTGCGCTATAAAACACAAGCAAATAGAGTTGGCGTATCAAATGGAGCACTGAAGCACAAACATTATATTGATGCTATCCTTCAACCAATATTCATTTTGCAGAATACGTAATGTAAATTAAAAAAAGACATTTGGCAACATTTGGAAGTTTTTATGCTTCCAAGATTCGTGTCCGTGGCACGCTGACATTTCAGTCGGCATCTATACATGGTTTTACCAAACTCCCGAGAGTAGTCAAGAGTAGACCACATACAAGTGCACACATAAATGCAAAAAGCGCAAGGTCAGTGTGCATTCACTGCGGTTGATTAGTTTAGCCGACGATAGCACACATATAAAGATGAAGAATGCCGAGATGCTTCATTTTTCTCACTGCGTAATTGACCCCATTTGCTTGTTGCGGTGGCTGCGATCGAACCTAAGGTGAAACAATGTATAGTGAAATCTAGTACCGGCGAGCGACATATCAGCGCGAGATCCCCACTCTGCACTTTGCCCACGGCATGCACCATTCGCCCATTCATTTCCTGCCTCCGATCTCAATGACATTTGACAAGCACTTGTGGGTGGTCGTTAATGGGTTTCACGCTTGACGCCTCTATTATGTATGAGGTTACTCTTGTGCAATACATTTGACAAAATCAATATAAAATAAAAGAAACAACGTCTGACGTACATTGAGAACTCCGTACTGGTATTTCAAAAAGTTCGTGTGCAACATGGCCGTCCAAGTTTCTCTCTGCCATAGACGAGGGCCTCACACGCAGTGTGTCTCCCAGGATTCCTGTCTGGAAACATTAAAGACCTCAACGATGCATTGAAAATATTTCACAGATAAAATTGCCCGACAGATTTTTCAAAGGCATTATTATCGTACGAGGATTTCGGCTCCAACAGTATAACAAAGAGAGTCAATGATTATCTCCATAGTAATATCTCTCGAGGATATCGAGGCAAAAACACCAGTGGTCACCAATCGATTGCGTATTATATGAGGCTTATCTGAACATCATGCGTACTCAAAAAAAGTTAATTTTTCGAGACTTTAGCTTAGAATAATTAGCTTATCCGACTGCCTTGGGGTGTTTTGTATAATATCCCACAATAAAATTCTTAGCCATCTTTGGAACGAAATGTGTGCTCGTCATTTAGTAAAAATTAAGATTTATGGGTCTCTTTTACGTTAGAAGGAAAACGCTTGCATGTATTTGGGTAAAACGGATATTCATACAAGTTTTAGTACCAAACGAGGATCAATAAAGAAGTTCACGCATAAAACGCGAATCTACGTTCCTAACGTATCAAGCGAGAGACCATGCATATCATACAAGAAGTTGGAATCTACTGGATATAAATCCCATCGCAAGAAATTTCTCAAGCCTCAATATTTCTCTCTTGATTAGAGAAGGGTTCCGGTATTGACATAAACACGCGAAATGTACACGCATATAATGTTTCTGCAAGATTTCATCCCTATCGGCTGCGAATGGTGATTTTTTATTGTCAACTTGGGGCATGCGGCATCTGTCGATTGTAAGTGCATTTACCCACGAATGTATTTTATTACACTGGTCGATTTGTGTGAGCTTGTGCTTTGATTCTTCACCGACAAAACTATTTCTGACCTTTCACCGCCGATTTTGCGACTGAGAAAAGATCGCCTGGCCGGTGTTATATTTTATTTGGAACTTTAATAATAATTTATGCAACATTATTATCATTTTAATGAGACAAAAGTTCGCAGTGTGCAAATTTGTGAAAATTTCAGTGTATACCCGTTATCTAAATTAATGACTGGAGATAGTCGTTAGAACTTACCACCTGTACGGCGTCATCTATAAATTCAATTAGCAGGGCAGCTTCATGTTCTGGATCGTGGTACAATTCTCTTTGGAGTTGTGCGGAATTCTGAAGGAACAAACAAAACAGTTGTATAAGCGTATAATTACTTCAATATAGAATAATAAGCCCGAAGTGATGCGATATTAAGATTAGTAGAAAATCAAATATTTGAATATTACCTTTTTATTTTACTTTAGTGTGTCTGAAAATGTTTTGAAAAGCAAGCTCCCATAAAATAGGGCTGGGCCATTGATCAATAAACCTTCCCATTAACCTATTAATGCTTTAATCGCTATTAAGTCTTAACTGGTTAGTTGGTTAGACGCCTAGAAAAAAAAAACGTTTGTTTTTATTGCCGTGTTGTCCTTTCCTAAAAGGCAAACACTGCATGCCCTTATTGTCAGCATGGAACTCACAAATACCGACACCATTAATCATTGTTAAAATGAAGACAAGCAGCCAGAAAGGAGGAAACTCACCCTCAATTCCCCCTTTCAATACGAGGAAGAGGGAGACCCTCCATCATTTATTGAGGAGTATCTGAGAGACCCGCTAAGGGGGGGGAAAGAGTAGTGTGTGTGGAGAAAGAAACTGGGAACCGGTTTTTTTCCCGGCAGAAGACGATTTTTTTAGGTCGGCCATCGAAGGGGCACTGCCAGGTGAAAATATTTTTTTTTATTATTATCCGAAAGGATCGAAAGCGATGTCTGGACATTTCCCTCAAAATTCAAAACTTCGAAACTCAGTATTTGTGAAGTAAAAAAACACAATTTTCCAAAAGCTGAATTTGAAGTTCCCGCTCAATCCGCGCCTGTGCAGTGGCGTAAAAGACTGAGTCGTCCTGCAACTCCAGTTTTTCTCACGCCTCGGAAACGTCCCGACATGAAGTGTCGTGTTCTCCCGTGACCCGCGATCAACCGCTCTTCACCACGCAAAATGCCTATCGCTGTGAGCAGACGATGCTTCACTTTCGAGTTTGAAGTTCTTTTAGGGCCCGCTTTGAGGTCGAAGGGAATGCGCAGTGTTTTTTTGTGAGCGACGTGAGGTGCCACTTGGCGGTTGTTCTGCGTGAATGGCTGCCCCGGCGGAGTCAGAACCGAAACTACATTACACAGATACCAAACCCAGTTGTTTTGACCCTTTGACGATTTCCTTTTCGAAGTCTGAGAGGTCGTCGGGCACCTAAAAGAGAGAACTTCACCCGATTCCCCGAATCACTGATCATCCTCAGTGGCACATACGCCGAGCGCTGTGGCGCCGTCATGTTTTCCGAGGGAGGATAAGAATCCAGGAGGCGAGTCCGGACTCCGATTTTCGGTATTTCAAAATGAAGGGCCATAGTGCGTATGATTTTACGCTACAAAATATGTTTTATGAATGCCGTTATTAAGTATTATAGAAATGTTGCTTATAAAGCTTTTAAATTTCTTTATCGATTACTTCAAATATATATATATATATATAAAAAGCGAGGAGGTGAGACCGGGGGAGAAGAAAACGGCAAAGACAAAAAGGCGCGCGCGCCTATTTATCTTTGGGGTCATTTTTTTTTTCGCTTTATGCTATTTTTTTTACGCGTCTATGACTACAACTTGTATCGTTTTAGATAACGAAAAATTACGACCTCTGGGGTGTCAGTGACCCCTTAATGCAGGGCGTCAGTGACCCCTTAATGCAGGAGAGTGCTACTCAAGGACAGCAGGTTGCCGGCTGGCGGAGATTCCCCAAGAGGCACAAAGTCCCGCAGTGTCATTTTGACTAACTTGTCTGCGGACACAGTCACATGCCATATCTGTTGGGTTTTAGGGCTTTTTGCCTCGGGCCTCTAGCATCGACGACCACCACTCATAGGTGCTAAAGGCGACAAATGAAAACACATCTTTCATAATCTGTCGGTGAAGTACCACTGCACTTGTCAATCCTCCAAAAGCAACCAACGTTCACAATGGGCCAGGCGCGCGCCGTGCAGCTCAATGGCGACGCCAACGGAAAGACCCCTGGGTGTGCCTCTCTATCCTTCCACAGCCGACGGGACAAACGTCGAACGGGAGTGGCGATAACGGGGCTTCTTCGGCTCTGAAGTGTGTCGATTGTAAAAAGTAGACTGCCTCTCCCGGTTCAACGTCTCTCGTGCGCCTCTCTAATGCAGCAACGATAATTGTGAAGAAGCAAGAAAGGCGCTCATGTTGGAGAGTACAAGAAAAATCGTCACGCAAAGCTTTCGCCAGTAAAATAAAAATAGGTGAGTGCCTTTCGACTGTACACAACTGCACATGTGCAGCCCCAGCTGAAAATGCACGTCGCGGCGTAGATAACAAAACCATAAAAGGAAGAATGTGCTCTTGCCCTTTTGGCACTTATTATGCTTGCAAATCAACGCGGCCAATTAATCGATTAAAAGGTGCTGAATAAGCGGGTCAATTTTTTTTAATTTATGCCCAGTCCTACCATAAATATGTTCATGGAGTTGTCAGCAATTATAATCCTTTTTATATATTTGTTTTTACACAAATGCTAAAACTAGCAATGTTAAGTCATTAATTAATGTCTTCAGCAAGCGTAGTTCTAAATTATTTTAACTGATACCTGCATGCAACTGTAAAACATATGTATGCATAAAATTACGAGGTACCTATTCAGAATTACATTTTCGTATTCAGATCTTGGACTTAAACATATTAAATAACTTTTAGTGGTCACTAAAACTATTAAAAAGAAACCCTTCTGTTAAATTTTAATAGGCACATCTCTTACATGCGATTAAAGTTGGAATGTGGTGATCACTTACCTGTTCAATAATCTTGTAATTGTCTGCATACGTGGTAACTTGAAAGTTATCCGAAAAGACGGAACTTCTGCGCAACTTAAGTACGAGACCAGCGTGTATTATCAATGTGAGTTCCCCGGCTGAACTTCGCGGCTCTACAAGTTTTGGGAACACTGTCGAAATAACATGTCCTGTTGGGGGCGCAAGAACATCAGAAAATTAAATGTTGACAAAATGTACTCTTAGCCGCCATGACGATAAAATGCCTAACCAATCACACTGCAACCCGAAGTACATTCAACCAGTTGAACCAATATCATTGCTTTTTTTTTTTTTTGGAGTGGTGGTGTTTAGATTTATTTCATACATCTAGAGTTATTCGTCTAATATATGCATGTGACCTGTGTCTCGAGTGTAGAAGGGTTGGCTTGGTTGGCGGTTTGAGCATCAATACCGTATTTACTCGAGTAATAGCCGTACTATTTATGAACAAGACCCTTGCGTCCGCTTTCCCGCAAAACACATATATACCCAATCATCGCGTTGCACATAAATTACATAGCGAATAACTAGATCCAGAACACGATTCTCCATACAAATGCAATCTTCACAGATGGTATCTTCGCGCGGAGACGTTATCTCTGTCCTGTAAACCGCTGAAATCATGCTGTCGATCGCGGTGATTGGCAATCTGCGTGCTCCGCGGAAAAACGAACACTCAGGTTTTCTTCATAATTACTCGAGTAAATACGGTAGTCCTTTCAAACACAATAAAGCAAAATTATCTCATTGATTTTTTAAGTGTATTAATGAACAAGTCTTTCCCAAAAAGTAGCAAACGTAGAAAAAGGTTTGAACAGCAGTTGCGCCTCTACTGCTGTTCAAACCTGATTTTTTTAACCTCGATATTTGTGAATAGCTTAGAAATATTGTTTGAAAGAAAAGTGAACTAGCTGCAAAGTGACGCAGCAAATGTCATTTGAGAAATGTCACGTCAGGACGTGTCAGGAAATGTCAGGACGAACAGTCAACTGAAAATAAAGGATTAATCGGAGAACTTGCGCCCCAAACAAAATAACGAGCAAGGAACGAGCGTCGAGGCAGCAGAAAAAGCGGGCGTCGTTTTGACGGCGTAACAGCAAGCGAGAGCTAGAAAGACTCAACAAGATACCGCGCCGCTCCTTATCTAGCGTTCGTCACTATCTCGAAAATAAATTTGGACAAAGAAGCTTTGAGCGTCGCTCGCTCGGGGCGAGAATGAACAGGCACTTTCGAGAACAACTAAGACGAAGTGATAAAGGTTACGCCCTGAGTAAGTATAAACGCGAATCTTCTAGAATAGAGAATAGCGTGACCGGGCGCTGCTTGCTCGGCCCTGCGCGCGGCAATATCACTGGCGGAACCAATGACGGGCAGGGGACGTGGTCCCACCGGTCTCACTGTGTGTGATCGGTTTCGGGCAGCAAACAGAGCACCGTGACGATGCAGTTTTGCCGCTGCTTGATTGGCTTCATCAGATCGCGTCGCATACCATGGCTTTTCCTCCTCCCGTTGACGCCGCTCCCGAGTGAAATTTTTTTTGCTTTTTTTGCGTATTGTTTGTAGTATATTTGTCTCCTCGGGACTCAAAATTGCGAGAGCACATTAACGAACAGGAATTCATTTGGTTGAATTCTAATATTATTCATGGCATATTGGACGACGGGATGCAAATCATCAATTGACATGTTACAGCTTAGGCGAACATTTAAAAAGTTAGTGAAGTTTTATTATTAATTTGCATATTATAACCTAACTTCCAGGATATTCGTAAAGTGATACCGAACATTTGAAAAGTTAGAAAAGTTAAATTATTAATTTGCATATGATTACTTTTCACTGAACTTAATTTCCTTGGCGATTTATAAAGTGATACTAAAAAATTACGCTTGTTTTTTGTATTTTTTTTTCAACTGTTTCTTTTTGTCATTTCATTCTTGCTAAAACTCGATATGCGTATAACGTGGTACGTTTGTCGGAGAATTATTACTTTTCAGCGGGCGACTGCGAACCACTATGCTTTACCACCTCATCCGATACATTCAGTATTATTTGCACGTAAGTGCGGGCCATAGAATAGTCATAAAAACTATCTTTTTTAAAAGAATGTAATCTAAGGTATACTTGCCCCAGTGTATAATTTATACGGCTGTGGTAGGGTTATGTAATTTGTATGACAATCTAGATTTTTTATCAACTTTAATATCTGTAGTCGCAATCACATCTGTCCATAACGCGGAGGAGAGCGCGGTTTTCTCCGACAAGCGCTCAACTGGTGGCATTAGTGGCTACTAACCCATAGTCACGTGGGGGAACATGGAACAACTAGCTTGAAGGGTGTCCTTCGTCTTCATTGGGGGCCGCTGGGGCCGCCGAACACGGGAGGCTGCTATCGCCCTCTTCACAATCGTCAGAAAGCCTTAACAATGGAAAATAGAAATTAAGCTCAGGGGTTTCTCAATAACGTCACTATCTAGAAAAAACAAAAAATAGCGGTGCTGTTCCTTTGAAGCTGTTCACCACAACTGTTATGAAGCCGGTGTAGCGTGTGCCGGCGGTCCCCGATGGAGCGGGCAGGACATCCCTCGAGCGGGTTGTTCCATGTTGCCCCACGTGACTGGAGTAGTTGCCGCGAATGCCATCAATCGAGCGCTCGCCATGGCAATCTGGGCGCTCCCGCGTTATGGTCAAGCCAGAATACCACTCCATTATGCAACTTCCTTATGTAACACTTTTAAACATAACTTAAGAAACAAATCACCGCCCAATTAAGAAAGGAACCTTGTTCATGCTGACAAATACAATATTCGTAAAGTAGAAGCACGTTTGTAGTATAGTTCTGCAGTGACGTGGAGGTTGCGCATGTTGAGGCGGTTAACACACACGTACATTCAAAACTTCCTCGAATGTTTAATAGCGTGGCCTTTAAAAAGCATCTGGCGTCAAGAGTCCGTAGGAAAAGGTCAGAAAAGCAACTGCTCAAAAAGGGCGCGGTTTCCTCCAAGAATATTGCGTTTGTTCGCTGACTCCTACACTCAATTAATCGTATTTTTTCCACACAAGAATCCTAAAGGCATTTTAAATCTCATGACATTTGCGTTGAATGTGATTCTCCGCCCCCCCCCCCCCCCTTTACCTCACTACAAGTAAAAATGTCATTCCGGCCATATACGCAACACATTCAACATTGCCGGAACAAGTATATATTTCATATCAAAAGATATACCCTCGCACTCGCCCTTCTGTACACCCATATGACTCTGCCGAGATGTACGTAATAAATGACATAAATAATAATATAGAGTTTTAGTAGATCGTTTCGATACATCCGACAACGATAACGATACGATGCTAGCCCAAACGCTGCGACAGAGAATTGGGTATCGTTAACGGACTCATCGGAACGATCAACTAAAACTCTTTATTAGCTAATGCTGGTATCACTTGTGTCCCTTTAATGATTCTAGCGCTTTGCTCGCCAACTTATGCATGTTCATCACAAAGCGACTGCAATTATTATAATATAAATAACGGTTTAAATACGCGAGTTTAACTTTTAAAAGCGAATAAAATGTTGTAGAGTCTACTGTCGAACGACATGGACATATTTTTGTTTAACGGAAACTTGGCTTTGCAGACCCGCATCTGTAGTCTTTCCACTTCAGTAGATCGAACTCTGGAGAGGAGGTGACCTCCTCTCCAGCGTTCGCTCTGCTATAAAGTGGAAAGGGGTGGGAGGAGCTTCCTCCAAACTCTTAACCTGTCCCCGATTTTTGCAATTATTATTCCTCTTAGTATAAATTTTTTTTTTTTAACTGCATGACTGCGCGCGAAGTCGTCTACAGTCCTCTTTGCCCCCGCAGCATCTACCGCATGATACCGAAGGGAGAGAAAGAAAGAAAGAGAGAGAGAGAGAGAGCAGCGCAGTTGCTCACCTGCACTCGCACGCGTGTCCTGGCGCCACCTCCGCCATCTGAACGACGGTCACATGACTACGAACAGGCGCATAAATAATAGGCAACGCTTTCTTCTTTCTTCAACGCCATCTCTTTTTCTCTCTCTGCTACAACCGGTTCTAAACATACCGCTCCCGCCGTTCCTTTCGAGGCCACGGGCGGCGCTGCACGTTCTTGCAACACGTCTATTATGTCGTGCATACCCCTTTTTAGAAATGCGCCAGCTGTCCACCAATATCACAAAATGCCGACTCGAACATGACGTCCGTTTTGAATCCGAGATTCACCGAATTTCTGCCCGGTGAGCGGCTAGTTTTCGAAGGGTACGATAAAAATAAGAAAAAAAAAACGGCTTGATATAACCAGAGAAATAATATAATTCATCGTTTCGCCTCCTATGCTGGAGGCATCGTTATTAAAGCAAAGTACCATGGCGGTAGCAGGTGGAAGTTGAACTATCCAGAAGTGGCTAAATAATTTAAGTTGCACATGCTGCCGCATTCTGATTTGTTTTACTGGCGTAACCTTTCATATGGGACAAGAAATTATTAATTAAACTCTGTCTTAATGTCTGTCAAGCCGCTTTTTAAGTACTTTTACCTTGCTTTTACCTGGATTCTGTAGTATTTTTGCGTTCAAAGTGCACATAAATACAATGTAGTTGAATTTATTTCATCTTTAAATATAGCTTGAAGCTCATATCAGCCAATAAGACAAGGGTGTGCATGAGACGCGGCGGGCGCTACTCCTTGTTATGCAAAGCAAATAATAATAATAATAATATTAATATTAGTTTATTTTAAAATGAGCACCATATCCACGGCACAATGCAGGTTCGTCAAAGGCCTCAAGGACTTGTAGGGCTAATCCAATGTAGCAGAAATATAAAAAAAAATATTACGAAGCAAATTAAAAAAGAAAGAACGTTGACTCTGGGAATTTAATAATAATAATAATAATAATAATAATTATAATAATTATTAATATTATTTTAAAAATCATCATTATCATATTAATAAAACGTAAACACCGGTCCACACCTTCAGTATGGACACAGTTTAAGCATCCTGAACTGTTACAATGGCTAGAACGAGGTATGTCTATCCAAATTAGGGCTGGGCGCCGGTTAACATTTGAAACCCGATTAATCGATTAATTAATCAATTCATCGGCCTGGGTTATTTCCATAGATAATATTTTTTTAAGTCAAAATTATATATATTTGTTTAATATGTGATGAACGGCGCAATATAGAATTTCGTTTATGAATCTACCTCGATGTGTGGTTGAAAACAGTTCAAAGGCTCCCTGCACTTGTCTGGAGGTGCAAAATCTCGCCCCTATAGTTTACTTTAGGTTAAATTTTACCTAAAACGTTTCCTTCATACAGGTGTGCTCATGCACTTCTGCATGATGAAAGCGTTTAATTTTTGCTTTCTTTTGGTTCGTCAAACGTCTAGCGACTAACCGGTTTAAAGAATTAATCGCGAATAAATCATTAAAGGGCCTCTGACACGGCAAAAAAAATATATTTTTTTTCATGCTAAACGTTGCAATGGCATATCAGGACATTACAAAAAAATTGTTTCACTATAGAGTTGCGTAGCTTTTTTAAAAAAAATAGAAATACGAGGCCCAATTCAAAGTTCCCGCCGTGCACTGTGACGTAACAGTGTACCGCAAGGTGTCGGGGCGGTCAGAAGGGAGGCATCGCCGGAAGTCACGTGAGTTGTATCCCTCCTCGTGCTTACCGCGAGTGCGTGTAATATTTTTTTAATATTTTTGTTATTTTCCGCACCTCCACGAGCGATCCAAGCAGACAAGGTTTCTTTTATTTGCTTTTCATCGCTTAATGTTGCTGTAAAGGTAGAAGAAGCGGAGTCAGTGAATGGACCTCTTGGCGAAAATGTGCTGCCACCTAGACACGCGAATCGGTTCGAGACTAGGTGACTGGAAAACAACGCGCGCCCAAGGCCTCTCCCACCCGTTCCACACCCAAAACGTCAGCTACATCCTGTTCACCCATTGAGGCGATGTGACCTAGATACGGCTCCCCCAAGCTCACCTTTGTCCCCATCGTGCGTAATCTTCCGCCCCGAGGTCGACACAACGAAACCGCTCAAAGGCGAGAAATGCAAGATGGCGGATTGTTTGGAACTAGATACTCTCGAACCCAGGCGCATAAAATACTCCGCGCATGCGCACCGCGTATTTCTACAAAAGGTCCATTGACGTGATCAACTACAATGCCTAGAAGGTGCTGTGTGAGGGACTGTCCCGGTATTTCAGCAACTGAAGAAGAGATCACACTGCATGCATTTCTGAGAGACATACATCGGCCGCATGAGCACCCAGTAAACAAGTTCTACTCATGCTCTAGACAAAATACGTACTTTGTGCTCGACGTTTACTTGTACTTGGTACACTCACCAGTTCGTATTCTTTAGACGGCAGGCATCTACAGCCTGGAGAGTATCCGATGATTCAACGACCTCGGTGTCTCAACCTTCAGCAATGCGATCGGGCGTGTCGTATGCTAGCAATCCTAATTTCTGCGAGCGTTCTAAATTTTTTTCTTCAAAACTTGATAGCTTGTTTTGCGCCCAGTATAGCCCTGTATTATCGGACTGACGGCATGCACTCGTACACTGGCTTGTACTCGCAACGCTTTCATCATTGACCTCCATCACGTCGATCCACTGACTCTTCGTCCTCAAATTTTACAGCACGCAAACTAACCAACGGTGCAGGGATAAAGAGCTAGTGGAACTGAAACTTCGTTTTCTACGATCGCTCGTACGAAGAGCAGAATAATAAAAAGAAAAAAAGTCTTAGGCACGGTCGCGGAGAGCACGAGGAGTGAAACTCACGCGACTTCCGGTTAACCCACTTTTAGTGACGTAGCTCGATGCCTCCTTTCTGACCGCCCCGACACCTTGCGGTACACTGTTACGTCACAGTGCACGGCGGGAACTTTGAATTGGGCCTCGTATTTCTATTTTTTATAAAAAAAAACTACGCAACTCTATAGTGAAACAATTTTTTTGTAATGTCCTGATATGCCATTGCAACGTTTAGCGTGAAAAAAAAAATATTTTTTTGGCGTGTCAGAGGCCCTTTAATTGATTGATTGGTAGCGTAATCCATCAATTGCCCAGCCCTAAAAAATCACGGCTTCTAAGCAGTCAAGTTACTACATACATTTTGATACCCTTGTAACACGGGCACACGTAACTACAGTTACGCTCAACCACAGTTAGCACACCATATTCGCGGACAACATTCTGCGGCTATGCAGTCAGAGCTTTGGGCGCACGTGCGCTTGAGCGTCTTGAGCGCCCATCAAAGTTGTGCAGGCGCACTCTTCACCTCTAAAATATCTACCCGATAGTACAGTGTAGTTACTGTGGTGACGCGTAAAGCCCGATTCCCATGGTTCAATAGGTGAGCGGCGTTTGGCCACTTCCGGTTCCTTAGGAATTTTTGTTAAGCTTTCGACAATCGATGACGATCAGCTGCAAGGCTGTCTAAGTATGGTTTTGAAAACTACAGTCTGGAGGTTTCATAATTATGCTTGCACAGGCTTGCAGCTCATTGTCGTCGCTTGCCACTAGTGAAACAAAATTTCCTAAGGAACCGGAAGTTGTCAAACGCCGCTCACCTATTCTGCTTGCGAATTCGCAATTAGCCCCGAGAGCGAACACAAGCGTCGCTGTGGTCGGCCTTCCACGATTGGCCGAACGCTGACTATGACGTAAGAAAGGGGATTATCATCGACGGAAATAAGAGGAATGAAAGAACTTTAATTTTGACGGTGTTGGCAGTGTTCCTTTAAGAGCGCAATGATTTCAAGCTTCCACCATGCTATTTACAAACACCATCGAACTTGTTGTTTGCAAGGTAATGACGTAACAAGGGGGAACCATAAGAGGGCGCCACCACAACTTCTCGCCGCTAATAGACATATTGCTATATTACCCAAGCATGAAGGAGAATGCAGGGATTGGTGTTCCACGCGCCGCACGTGCTGGCCTCAGCAGTAGTAAATTTTCCAAAGCAAAAACCTAAAAAAAAATTGTATCTTGCACGCGCGTTCGTCAACGCTTTATTTTGGTTATTTACTTCGAATATTTTATACGGGGAAGACGTGCGCGTGTGGCGCGTGGAACACCAATCCCTGCATTCTCCTTGATGCTTGGGTAATACAGCAAATGGTCTATTACGACGTCGGGCACCAAAGCTTCACCCATGCTTTCGTTCTTTTTTTTTTGTCGCACGTGCGACGTCGCAATTGCGAAATCGCAAGTAAAATCGCACCATGTGGATTAGGCTTAAAGGGGCTGTGCAACGATATTCAATTGGAGTGTTTTTCACTTTACACGAGCTTACTGGCACTAGTGGGACTCAAGGATACTCGCACGCAACGCCACTGGCCAAGAAACGCCTTTGTTGCGGTGTAATTTCAGAGACAAAAGCGATCATTTTCATTCAATCTCTCCTTTGCAAAATGTGATGACGTAACGTGGGAATCGCAGTACACCCATATGACGATATTTGAATGCTGTTCATAGATTGGACCCGAGCATTGCGTGGCCACTCGATTTGGGCTCGTGATAATTACTAGCTCGAGAAGCATTCGGGTAGTGGCCCGTGTCCAATCGCTGCAACGACGACAATAGCCGAGCCATATCAATGTCTGGAACTCAGCGCGTGTTCTGTGCTTACCCGAGCGCGTGGCTATGATCAACATTGGCGGCATATAATCGGCTCCAGATCACGTGGCCGCTTGTTCTGGCTGCGAGTTGAGGGGGTGAACGCTGCTCGTTTTTCTTTAATTTTTTACTTGGACTTCTATTGCGGGGGGTGAAAAACGAACGCGTGTTTCATAGATCCGTTCTAAGCGGTATTTGCGCAAAGTACAAAAATTGTTGCATCGCGCCTTTAACAGCAATTAAAGGTGACTTACCAACGGTTATGGGTGCCCATTTGACAAGCGCATTACACGGTCACCCTTTACCGCAGTTAAGTCACCTCAAACTGCTCATACGCTTCACCACGGTTACCACACGATACTCTTAGACAACGTTCTGCGGCCATGCAGTCTAAGCTATGGGCGCACGTGCGCTTGCGCATCGTGAACAGAAATCAATGCCATATGCACGCGCATTCTTCACTTCTTCTGAAATAGCTATATGAGAGTATTGTGTAGTAACTGTGGTGACGCGTACTCCACAGATTTTTTGAGCTACCTCAACTAACTATACTTTCTGACTCCCCGGCCTTTAGCCTTTCCGGTATGCTATTTAGTATCGCGAAATTCATAATAGGTATTGTGAAATCGGCAAATAAAAATGATGCAAAAACCAACATTCAAATATACGCGCACTTTTCAGTGCCGTGGCTGTCAGTGGTACCTGGGGGGCTATGTTGCGCTTTTTGGACTCCCAGGAGACTAGGGAGAGGGAAGTGACGTCAACAACGCAGCAAATGCAGATTGGATGTTGATTTTGTTTTCTTCTGTCAACATCCAATCTGCGTTTCTCTAGTCGTTGACGTCACTTCCCTCTTCCAAGTCTCCTGGGAGTCCAAAAAGCGCAACATAGCACCCCAGGGTGCTATGTTGCGCTTTTTGGACTCCCAGGAGACTTGGAAGAGGGAAGTGACGTCAACGACTAGAGAAACGCAGATTGGATGTTGACAGAAGAAAACAAAATCAACATCCAATCTGCATTTGCTGCGTTGTTGACGTCACTTCCCTCTCCCTAGTCTCCTGGGAGTCCAAAAAGCGCAACATAGCCCCCCTGAACGTGCAACACAGCCCCCCTGGGCGAGATACATTTTGTCATACTTGGTGTGACGATCTGGTTTGGAGAAGACACGTCAATGTCGCTCAGTTCTTCTTCTTCTTTTGTTTTTCTCACTAGCGCTCTTACAAGCCACTTCCGATTAGCGTCTCTTGCGCTCGCTCCAGTTGGTACTCAAGCGAGGAAAGCAATAAAGAGCCGCGTAATTCATTGAGAAAAAAAATTCCGAGGAAGGGGCAGCAATCCCCCTCCTCCATAATCTTCTCAACAGTTTCGACGCGACTGCTGAAGCAAAGAAGCTCGACCCGCCGGAAAAAAAGAAACCGCAAACCAGTCGCTTGTGTCCTTTCCCTGCTTGTCGTCTGCTTCAAGAACGTGAAAACGCCGCCGTCCTATGCGCCAGCTTTCCCGCAGTGTTTCTCCTCCTGTCACGTGATTTCCCGCCGCGCTGTGAGTGGCCAGGGCGGAAGCTGCCGCTGTGCCGCCGCGAAAAATTTCCAACCTGGTGGAACCGTGTCGCTCAGCCGCTGCGGCTGGCCAGTGCGCCGCGACGGCAAAAATCGCGCCGCTCTAGTACCAAAATCGCTGCATGTGAAATCCGCCAATTACTGCACTATTGGCGACATGAGCGATCGAAAGCGTCACTGTCGTTGGCCCACCACAATTGGCTGAATGCTGACTATGACCTCAGGAAAGGATATTATCAACAGAAATAAGAGGAATGTAAGAACTTCAATTTTGACGGTGTTGGCAGAGTTGCTTTGAGAGCGCTATGATTTCAGGCTTCCACGATGCCAATTAGAAACACCATCGAACTTGTTGTTCACAAGATAATGACGTCACGAAAGGTAACCAAACGAGGGCGCCACCGAAACATCTCACCGCTAATACTCTTGGACAGCCATTTCAGAAGTGAAGAGTGCGCGTGCACCACTTTGATGGGCGCTCAAGATTCGCAAGCGAACGTGCGGTCATGGCTTTGACTGCCTAGCTGCCGAGCGTTGTCCTAGAGTATAGTGTGGCACAGCCTCCTCTATATATTCACAAAGCCTGGCAGTTCGACGACGGAGCCATAGAGTGCCCGGTCGCAGATTTGGAGCGCGAGGATCTGGTTGCGCAGAGCATTTCTCGGAGAGCTTGTAGTCAGCGCACAACGTTTCCAGCGGCGAGGACCCGTAACATGGTTTGCAAACCCAGCGCGAAAGGAGCGGTAGCGCGAGGAACGCGAGGAGCACGAGCGGACAGAAGTGTGTTTCGGCGTCTCGCCGCAGCGGGGCGCCCGTCACGTAGCTCTCCTCTCATCCCTTGTCTGCCGCTCTACCTTTTCCATGTGGGCGGCCGCTTCTCGTGGCGATCTGCCAGGCTTTGTCAGTATAGAGGATGCTATGAGTGTGGTAACTGTGGCTTAGGGTAACTGTAGTTAAGTGTGCCCATATAAAAAAAGAGAAAAGTGTTAAGGAACAAACCCTAAAAAATTATCTCGTTGTGCGTCTTAGCATGCTATTCCTGCAGTCTGTTCAAACAAGGTAAAAATGGGTAACAAAGGCTGCTGTAGCGCTACACCAGAAGATCACGCCACAGCCTGTATTTATTAAGGTATCAGATACTATACACTCACTTTACTAAAGTTGGTAAGATAAGAAATGATCTTACCGGCATAGGAGGATCCAGTGTGAAGGAGCATGAAAGCAAGCAAAGTAGCAAGTACGCAGAACGCTTTCTCCATTACAGCTGCTATGACTTATACTGAATGTGGGAAAAATTGGTCATGCTTTCTGCCTTTTATGTTCTTGGCTTTTACGCTTTTATTTAACGCGGGTTTGCAGAGCTCATGGGGTTTGCAACAATTGTATTCACATCACCAAACTAATGACGTCAGGTTTTACACAAAGGAGTTCCGGGTAGATTCAACAGAACGGCTTTTTCAGGCACGGAAAAAACACTGTAGGGGGAAATATGATCTGTTTAACGTGGACGCCTCAATCTTGTATCGATTAAGATTATTTTCTGGAGATTAGTTCTATGAATCGTATATTAAAATCAATAATTAACAGGAAAAACGCATCTCTTTCAATTTCCACATCATGCCTGAAAATCAAAACAAACTACTGGGTGCTTCACCAGCGAATGAGAATAAGTTTTGAAAAACTATCTGGCACATTCAAATTGCATAATAGATCCTTTCACAAACTTTGTGCCATGATTCTGAAGTTTCCAGGTTTCCAGGTGCGACTTAGTGCCATTCAGTGGCTCAAATATCAGTCTACATATTTCTATACTAAGTGCCGTTAAAGTCTAGTACCTATTCGTCTTAAAGTTGCGGTGTTCTTCGCTGTGCACTTATTTCTCTATTTGTTTGAGTTTCGATGGTGTCGAGAAACTGTCACTTTGTAAGAGGCGCTTAGGTGAGTAAAACTCTCGATAAAATTCACCACATTTTATTGTCATGCGCTGTCAGGGGCATGACGAAAATGGCCATTTCAAGGATTGACATGGCACCCTCAACTGCGCCGCGCGTAGAAGCTATATAATTCTCGTCAGGGTGACATCTAATAACAATATAGGGAACTAGTTTCTGGGATGTTCAGGCTCCGCCACGGTGCCTGTCTTCAAATCCTTCGTTCACCAGCCATCGAAAGGCCGCCATGTACCGATGATATACTCTTAGATGACGATAGTTATCGAAGTGACCAGGCCAGACGGAAAGGGTCTTGTGTTGACCGTAGTTCAAATATCTTTTAGCGGTTGTTAGAAGACTGAAAACTAAGTTCGTCTTCGAGCTATTTCAGGGGGATGTTATGGAGTCTGGAGCCCGCCATACCGAAACTAAGGGAAAAAACAACCCCGTGACGTTCCGGAAACAAGACGGTGTAAGATTGGCTCACGTTGACTCGTTACCAGCGAATAGAAGAGGCATGCCGGCTCGAACTTCCCGGCTTGCAGTACATGCAAAAAATAAGAAAAAGCCGATGTCGTATTTTATTAAAGTGTGTCGCCAAAGGGTTCATGACTTGGGTTTTGTGATTTCGGTAAATACCGATCAACCCTGAAAATTAACCTCCCGAGACAGAAACTGTTCATCTAGTAAGTTGAAGTATAGTAAAAGCACACTTTGTGAACTTAGAGTATATTATAATATATACTTTAACTAACGTACGTTAAAAGTATGCTTTATGCTCTAGCCGCTGACCACCTGCGTTAGCGACTCTATAGAGTCGCTAATCGCTGGCGGTCAGCGAGTACTTTTCTTTCTGCCCACTGATTACCATATATGGTGGTTAGCGGCCAGAGAGAAAATTACTCTTCATACATTTTATATATCGCATTCCGGCGGGCCACTGCGCGCCCTGCCGAGCAGCGACCCCCTTGAGCGCGAGATATGAAAGACAGGCTGAACCTTTTCACCTAGAGTGCCTCAATGTCCTTCTGTTAAAGGCTGGTTCACACACTTGCAACGATTACGTTCGCATGCAACCGAAACGACCGTAACGACAAAAACACCGCAACAACCGTGGCTCATGGATTGCTTCACGAAGCTTCCCCTTGCATCACTTGCCATGCTGTGTTCGGCGAACGCTTGTCACGGTGACTTTGTCGTTACGGTCGTTTCGGTTGCATGCGAACGCAACCAGCGCAGATCTGTGAACCAGCCTTTAGGGTGATGCCATCGTTTGTAGTACCCGATGCCGACAACACGCGCTCACAGGGAAAATACAAAGAAATTGCAGGAAACAAAATGTCGCCGTAGCACAGTCAACGCCACGAGCGCGTGCAGGGACACGCTCTTTCACGCGCTTCAAAACAAAAAAAAAAAATAAAAATAACCGTTCGAAACAAAATGGCCAGATATCATCACCCCAAGCAAAGCGCACATGAAGGCACCCTATTTTCACCTCACCTCTGAGTTGGGTTGAATCCTGTCTGTTCGTCCGATATGCAATGTTCTCAAACCTAAAGTCTAGTGTACCTTCTCCACAGCTTAAGGGGGCCGTGCACCGATATTCGCTTGGAATGTTTTTCACTGCACGCGCTTACTGGCACTAGTGGGACCCAAGTATTGGGGAGGAGATCGAACAGTCACGCCTCTAGCGGTACGCTTCAGCTGTGGGGACAACAAACCAAACTTTCTTGTTTGTTTTTGATCAGAGAAATCGAAGACGACGATTCGAAGGCCGCTCCTCGTGCAACTAAAGCACTGGTCAGAGCGAAGAGCTCGTGCCCAGACCGTGCTGGGCGAGGTTCAATTTCTTTGTTACGCTGTGTTAGTAAACACCGGGCTGTGGGGACAACAAGCTCGATAAAGCGCCCCCTATAGTTCGATCTCCTGCCCAATACACGCACGCGACACCACTGAACAAGAAATTCCATGTGTTGCGGTGTAATAGACCCTTTCAGATAATAAGTCTGGCAACTTTGATTACTGTTCGTATTTGAAACTCCTCTCATCGCAAACAAGAGAATTCCCGGAGAGAAGACAGAGGGAGGCGGGAAGAATGGCCTTGGCAGTCCCGAGAACAGCACCCAACGAGGGTGTCCAGGGGGACCTAGGCTGGTCGTCCTTCGAGGCCAGAGAAGCCAGCGCCAAGGCACTGTACGAGAGGAGAGTGCACAGACTCCCGGATGGGAATTGGGCCCACCGCACCCTGCGCTACATGATATACAAGGAAAGAGGCACGAAATGGATGCACCGCCTCCGAAGGCTACGGGACCGCTATGGGTTCGAACCGATCTGGCTGGAGTCAGCGGGCGAGAACCGGGTGGGGTCAGCGACAATCAGAAAGGGCATCCAAGCAGTGGAGACGGAGAGATGGAGAGCGGGGGCGGCGGCGAAGCCGTCCCTCGCGTTGTACTACACGGAGAAGGAGGCCATAAAGAAAGAGCCCTGGTATGACAACTCGACGGGCAGTGGACTCCTCGCAGAGGCCCGCATGGGTACATTACGGACCCGGGTGTGGAGAGCCAGGTTCACGGAGGGACAGGAGAGGACATGCACACTCTGCGGGCAGACCGACGAGACGACGGAGCACCTGGTGCTGCAGTGCCGGCACATTGTACCGGTCCCTAGTGCGACGGTGCTACCAGTCGCACTGGGTTTCCGAATCGGTGCAGAGCAAGGAGAGGAAGAGCAAAGGAATGTTCGATCGGCGGTAGAGGTGACGAAAAGGCGGCTGGAAGTCTGGTGGAGAGAGACACATCGGCAGAGAGAGTGCAACCGACCAGCGGAACACCAAGCGGAAGCGGAAGTCGCGGGAGGCGCGACTGACTAGGCTAGATCCAGTATCCATTACTGTTGATCACCCGATACAAAGGGGAGAGCCGCAGACTCCAATCCAATCCAATCCAATCCATGAAAATATGTGTCGTACTAATGGCGGCCTTCTGTTCACTGATCAAGAAAGGAGTTGAAGATGTTTCTAAGCTGGTGATTCGAGGCCTGTACATTCGAGACGTTACCACAATGCGAAGCAGGAATTGCATGAAAGAGATGGGTAAGCATTTATTTCTAACTCGGGCCCGGTCAATCTGTAAGCAGCACACAATCGGTTTCAAAACCCCTTAATGTATAGAACTTCATCAAGGCGTCTACGAGGGTTGGCGCTTCGTTATGACTGGTTGCATCTTTATGGCCATCGACATTGAAATAGATGGATAGAAAACTGTATGCACAGTTCTTACTCGATCTCTTTCAGTATATATGGCCCCAAAGATGCAACCAGTCATAACGAAGCGCCAACCCTCGCAGACGCTTTGAAAGTCAACGGCAAATGAGAATGTGCTATTCACTGTACAGTAAAAAGCACATTCTCGTTTGCCGTTGACTTGCGAAAGTTGCGGCGCCCGATAAAATACTGCAGACTATAGAAGTTCATTGCAGCTATTAATTAGTACGACAAACGTTAAACAACCATATGAGCCACCAGATGGCATTGCATTTCTGAAAGGGTCTATTTCAATGACTAAAGCGAGAGTTTTCATTCAATCTCTCCCTCGCAAAACTTGATGACGTAGCTGGGGGTCGAAGTATCCCCCAGTGACGATATTTAGGAGCGGCACATAGAATGGACCCGAGAATTGCGTGGGTATTCGATTTTGGCTCGTTATAATCAATAGTTCGACAAGCATTCGATTAGTGGCCCGTGTCCAATCGCTCCAATGACGGCAATTGCTGAACCATAACAATGTCTGGAACTCAGCGCGTGTCCTGTGCTTGCAAAATCCAAGAGCGTGGCTATGATAAACGTTGGCGGCATATAATTGGCTCCAGATCCCGTGGCCGCTTGTTCTGGCGGCGAGTTGAGGGGGTGAACGCTGCTCGTTTTTCTTTAAGATTTTTCTGTGACTTTTATTTGCCTGTCGCGAAAAACGAACGCGTGCTTCATAGGTCATTAATGTCAGGGTCTCGCTCTGAGCCGTATTTTCGCAAAGTTAAAAAATTGTTGCATCGCACCTTTAGGGCGGCGGTCCCACGGCGGCCATCTTGAACAAGCTATTAGTTCAACCGCTAAATGGCGGTACTCATCCGTGTGGCCTAAGTGTGGCCTTGAGTTCCTGTATAGGCTCCCTACGGGAGCCAGAGTTGCGCGTTCATCCCCGTAACGCCGTCTTTCCTGCACGGCATGTTGATCCTGCTCCTCACGTGACTGAATTCGGCGAATAGCAGCGACGCTTGTTCGAGGCGCGCGGCGCGCTCAAACGCAGGGGAACGTTCAGTGGGGCGCGCGCAACGACTACTTTCCTGCACGGCACTTGATCCGGCTCCTCACGTGATCGGATCTCGGCGAATAGCGGCGCGGCGGCACGTGGAAAACAGACGCGCAACTCTGGCTCCCGTAGGGAGCCTATACAGGAACTCTATACTTCGTCTCACCCTAGCATGGACTAACCACGAAGGCTGTGCTAGCGCGAGCGGCCAGCCTTGACTGCCTTGAATAGAGCATTTGCTGCACGAGCGCTCGTGCAGCCGCCGCGGCCTCATTCAAAGCGACTAGCTCGCGCTTTTAGCACGCGCGGCTAACAATAGTCCGTACTAAGGTGAGACGAAGTATAGTTTGGTCAGAAACCTGGCTCGTGGCAGTGATGCTCTTCCTCTGCTCTTAATTTCCTCCTTTCTGCTGCTCGTCCGTGCACGTTCAACGCTCAGCGCGTGCTCTCGCTGACACATATGCCAGGAAACGTGACAGTGGTGCTAGCAGTGCCCAGTTCGCCCAGAAGCGGAACCCAGCTATATTCCGTTTCACCTTATATTGTACCGCAGACAAGGCTAGAAGCGCGAGCTCATAGCGTTGGGAGCTGCTCTTAACGCACGAGAGCTTGTGCCGCCGAGATGTGCCCTAGAGCTAGGAGCTCGCGCTTGTAGCCTTTCCTGCGGTACATCATTATACTTCGTCTCACCTTAGTATGAACTATTGTTAGCCACGCGTGCTAAAAGCGCGAGCTAGTCGCTTTGAATGAAGCCGTGGCAACTGCACGAGCGCTCGTGCAGCAAGTGCTCTAGTCAAGGCAGTCAAGGCTGGCCGCTCGCGCTAGCACAGCCTTCGCGGTTAGTCCATGCTAGGGTGAGACGAAGTATAGGTGAAACAGAGTACTCATCTACCCGAGCGAGAGTGCCAAGCTAAGCGAATTTTGTTCTTTGATACTGGTTTTGTTCCGCGCTGCAGGGCTGGCAAAGCGATTTCGTTAGAGACTTAGAGGCTCACAAGGCTCACAAGCCAGTAGCCATTGTTTTATCTATTCAAGAATTAAAATATATTTTCAATTAATCAGTGAAAAATGTTATCAAACGATAAAGAATATATGAAAAACGTGAATCCCGTAGACGGAATTTTTTTTTTTTAGTTGGGGGGGGGGGCATTTTGTGAGGCCACGAATGCCAAGCATTGGAAGAGGGGGGAGGGGTGATTTAGGGATAAAATGGCACCAGTCGAGCCGCCAGGGTCCCGAGATCTTTCGGAGCAAACGAGACAATGAGTCTATGATTTGCGGGCTCGTCGTCGTTCGAAAGGCTTCTATAATCTCCGTCCCGACGCGTTCACGAAGATTTACCAGCGTCGTCGTGAGTCGAAAGCGCAACCGCACCTTTCCCGTCTGCGTGCCTATCGAGTGCTGATTGTTGGGTGCGGCGTCCTCTACTTCTTTTTGATGCTCCCGGAGCTGGTCGTTTACGGAGCGACCCGTTTGGCCGATGTAATCAACGCCACAGGACATGGGCCTGGAAAGTTCAACTCAGTCTTGTCATGCACGTGGTGAGCCTGTTAGCATGTTTCTTGGTGCGGCAAAGCGGCGGAATCGAGTCCATTTCTGATTAACGTCTTGCACAGGTCTCCCAGTCTCGAATTGCATGTGAAAACTACATCTGTGTCAAATCTTGAGGCTACCGTATTTACTCGAGTAATAGCCGCACTATTTATGAACAAGGCCGTTGCGTCTACTTTCCCGCAAAGCACATATACAGCCAATCATCGCGTTGCGCATTAATAACAGCAAATAACCAGTTGAAGAACACGACTCACCATACAAATGCAATCTTCACAGATGGTATTTTCACGCGAAGACGTTATCTCTGTCCTGTAAGCCGCTGGAATCATGCTGTCTATCGCGGTGATTGGCAATCCGCGTGCTCCGCGGAAAAGCGAACCCTCAGGTTTTCTTCATAAACAGTGCGGCTATTACTCGAGTAAATACGGTATGTACTTCGGCCGGTGGGCCTGCGTGTGTATGTACATAGCTCATACCAACGCGTTTGTAAAAAGCAAGAAAAAAAGAGCCTTTCGCTTGACATCCGCGAAGCCGTCCTGGAGCTCCCCCCCCCCTCCCCCTCTCTGAAAATTCGAATTGAAAGGGGGGGCCGGGTCCCTAGGCCCCCCCCCCCCCCCCTTTCCCACCTGGCTACGGGCCTGTAAGACATGGCTTCTCAGCATTTCGTGAATGGAATAGCTTTTAAACGACATAACCCTTTAAATTCATTTTCGCTTTAAGTCAGAGCGCAGCCGACTTAACAGGTCAATGAGGCCAAACAAGCAGAGCCAAAAAAACACTACGACACGGAGCTCGACGTCTTTTAGTGCGTTTTTGTCACCGGTTCAAGCAATCGAGCGCAAACTTGAACCACGGCCTTGCGCTTTTAGTATGCGTGTTGGTGCTGGTGTACCTTGCAGTCTTTGACTGCATTTTGATTTATGATAAAACAAGCAGTAGCAGACTCTTTTTTTTTTTAAGACGGGTGTTCAGAGGGGCACTCTATTTAACTCATAATTTTGATGATATTTTGATGAAACTTGATAACCACCCCAATATTGTGGAAATAGTAAGGCAAAGTCGAAGAATCCGCACGTTCAAACAAATGGTAAAAGCGTATTTTTAGCCCCAGTGACCTAAACTTAAAAAAAAAAAAATGTTCCGCGACTGGGTAAGATTTCAAAGTGTTTTTATAGTGATTTTAATATTTTTTAAATTATTAATTAAGTCTATTAACAATTTGATGTGAAAAAATATACCAATGCCTGCAATGTATCTTTATGCATATTTTCTCTTTGAATGCAACAGAAATGGAGAACTTTACATTAACGCTGACATTGTATAATAATGACTGTGATCTTTATGATGTCAGTGTGAATAATTTCTATTTGAAACTTTTGATGACGTTGATAATAATTATTTTGATTACGATGCTTAGCTAATGTTAACTTGATAATTTTTTGTATAATTTCATTTTTTGCTCACACTGGTCCTGCACACCATTGACTGCTGTAAAAAAAGGGCTAATGGCCTCGTCATAAGCCGTTTTAATGCGCGAAGATTATTTGTCCCATCACGCGAAAATCCGGCGTCGTCGGCGGCGTGACCGAACGATGGTACCAAAAGTGGTCGTCGACGCAAAGAGTAGACGCACGTAAAAATGCTCGGATTGGCGTCAAATTTCTCACGGAGGTTCCTGTAAACAAAATAAATTAATGGCTTTGGAAAGAAACTTTGGTACATTTCGGTCAGGGTGGTAATCGGACCCGGGTCTCTAAGGTGCGAGATGAGCACGCTTCGCCGACGGCATGGCGACTCCACGGTCCTGGCTGACTAAGGTGTGCCAAGTGCGTGCGTCATTGAGCACGTCACGTCGCAGCCACCTGGCTGACTAAGGGTGTGGCCTAATGCGTGCGTTATTGGCCACGTGACGCCGCAGCCAATGGGGAGGAGGTGGCACCACGTCATGACTGAAATAGAATGAGCGCGCTGTCTCCCGCGCCTCACACACCGAATGTGCAGAAAGACCTTTAATGCAAGTCGAAAACATTTCACTAAAGGGATTACAATGCTTCCGCATTCCCAGACGTAAGCACTCTTAAGTGTCTGTGCCGTCTTTTTTTGTGCTCGTTTGCCGCAGCTTTTTAGAGACTTGTCTGTCTGGAAATAAAGACTATTATTAGTATTAATTCACGCACACTTGTTGTCGTAATATTTATTTGTATTTAATAACATGTACACGGGAGAACTGCCGGCAGTCCGGGTCATCCAAAGCACGGATGTCCCGGGGACTAGTTATTACTAGGGCTGGGTGTAAATTTTAATTAAATAAATATTCGATGAATAGGTTTCATACATTGCCATGTATCGTAGCTTTAAAAAAAATGTTAAAATTGCGATTATTTTGCCTTTGCTTAATTTGTGATAAATGGCAATATGTACAATTTCAGATTTTAAATCAACTTTGATATGTATTTGAGAGGAGTCAAAATACACTCACCCTCACAAATTTTTCCTTCAGCCGCAGAAGCAAACAGGTTCGTTAATATTTTCCAGCAATAGCGAACTCCTTTGATTGTCCACAATAGTCTCAGCTGCGCTAAATGAACATTCGCATGGCGTTGAAGTAGCTGGGGCACATTTAACCTTCTCTAGTTGTTTCGAGTTACACATTTCTCCATAAAGTTTACTTTACATCAAATTTTCACTTAAAGTTGCCTTCATACAGGCGTACTCCTACACGTCTGCGTGGCGAAAGCGTTAGATTTTTACTTTGTTATTGTTTGTCGAACTTTAACCGATTAGCTGATTAAAAATTTAATCGCCATTAAAGCATTAATTTATTCATCGGTAGGTTACTAGATCGAGTACCAGACCTAGTTATAACTAGGGTTCCGTGTTTTCGGTATATACCGATAAATACCGATAATTAACCCCCGAGGCGTTTTTTTCTGAATCGGTAAAAACCGAAAAACACCGAATTCAAGCTGCGGAAAAAATGGCAGCTTTGCTGAAAGAAAGCCCGCTTTCTTTTCTCGTTGACCCGGAACGCACCCCCACTGAACTGTGCTTGGGGTCGTCCCTTTCTTTTGAAACCATGTTTGTTGCCCCGTTCCCTTCCCTTATCTTTTTTAGCACATCGGTTTTCAAGTCTTTTGTCCAGGCATAGGTTTCCTGGTATATGGGAGAAAGGAGGAAAACGAAAAGGGGCGGGGGGAAGGGGGGAGGACAATAGGGTCCACGGATTGTGTCCTCTACTCCTGGGCGGTCGGAAGGCCAACGCCAGCCCACTTCGTAGTCACTGCTCGGACGACTTTCGTGTGCCCGTTATTATGGGTAGAAAACGAAAAGCGATGGAGGACTACGTCCAAGAATTGGACGATTTCGAGGTTTTGTGTGAAGGTGCGAAGAAGTTCCTTGTTTGTAAGTGCAGCCGGCTGAGTATTTCTGATGACCCTCATCATATCAGTAGTAGTCTGAACGAGCATTTGAAGTCTTCTCGACATCTACAGTTGAAGAATCCCCGTACAGAACCAGGTATGTCCTACTCATGTCAAATATTTCCACTCGCCATCTCTTAATCCAGTTGCGCGAATGACTAGCTGGTCACAAGTGTGACCTAAAGTTTTAAAGATAGTAATGTATCTTAAACTAATGAATTTTCGTGCTCTTAATCAATTGATCCAGGATCGCCAGCTCAGCTGACACTTGCCCAGTCAATCACCAGGTTTGCGGAAAAACGCAAGACTGGCGAGGACATCGCCCATGACTTTTGCCGGAGCCTGTGCCAAGGTGGTGTGGCACTGCACCAAGCTGACGGTCCAGTGGGGGAGATCTTCCGGACTCGTTGCCCTGCTGCAAGAACGGTACCAGCTTCGGACCAACTCTACAAAAAGTACCTTCCTGAAGTCTACGCAAAAGACGTAGAGACTGGGACCCAGTTAGTCGCCGATCGTCGGGTATCGGTAACTATAGACGAAACTCCTGAAATGCACGGAAGGCCAGCTGATGCTTTGGTGCCCACGTCTCGGATCACTGATGGGAATGGGCCGACAGTGGTTCGGATCGAGCAATGAGTGACTCAGCAATTTCACATTGCAAAGAAAGCCACGGCTTACTGGCTCATTGCAGTGTCGAAGCTCTAAAAATGACTCAGCGTTTTTGGATTCGGAGCATTATTCGTCCAAACCTAACCAATGCTAAGCGTGTCATAGTTTAGCATGGAACGTGATTGGACCTGGCGGCCCGTGGCTTTGGCCTTTAGTCCATCGTAGGATGAGACGAAGTATAGTGCAAGTTGTGGACCCAGCCAGGAAGTAGGAACTAATCACAGCAGAAAAAGACTTATGTGGTCTGTTTTTGCCTGTTGGGAGCTCCGCCGACCTACCATCTTTAAAAGAGGCACTCCTAGAATATTTATTGCAGAAAGTTCCATCTGCAGAAGTTTGCGTTGGCAGCTTCTAGAGAGCGCACAGCAAGGAATGGTCTGTCTTGTCAATAGCTTCTTTTGATTTTCTCACCATCCCCGTTTCAAGCGCGAACGTGGACCGTGCGTTTTCTGGACTGCGTTTCCTCAGCCGCAAGAAACGTGCTCCGATGACTGACAAGTCTCTGACAATGTATATGTCAATTTTTTTCAATAAGTTTAAGTTTTGATATCATGCTTCTGAAAGCGTCCTTCTTTCTGTTTTTTCTATATGTATGTGCCTTCTGTGACGTGTTTGGTGTGTGTGTACAATAAACGTGTGTAATGTGAGGTGTGCCGTGGTTTTTCTAGTAATTATTGAGTCGCTTTGCAACACAAGCCCTGATAATCACCGATTTCTTTCCAGCATTGAAATTAAACACCATTTCCAAGCGAAAAAATAAACACCGATAAATAACCGCCGAATTTGAAGAAAAATAGATGCCGAAAACGCGGAACCTTAGTTATAACGTAACGTAGGAAAACATAAGCATACGTCCCTGTGTGAATGGACCTTTAGGATCATGTTATCTTTTAGACACCACCTGTAACGAACGCGAGGTCCTTGTAGAAGTGAGTTTAATCATGGTTTCAATTAATAGAGCGTGAAGCACATGTGAGAAAGAATCGCGTCGCGCCGAAGCTATGACGTGCCGTCCCGCGCGAAATTCGCTATGGTTAGGCTGTTTGGCGGCGCGATGCGACCCGATTTTTCCTCACACGTGTTTCAGCCTTTAATCTGTTGTGACTATAATCGGCAAGAAAAGGAAAGGAAGAAACCTGATTTTAAAAATGCTCTTTCTCAAGTCAACGCTGTAAAAATTTACTGTCCGATACTGCTGTTATTTAATTCAAAGTGACAGAAATTAGTCAGAAGGAGAACGGCATAATGAGCTTTGGGCCTATCTTTAGCGTACGTCGCGGGGAAGCGGTTTATTATACCCTTCTCCTGAGTGCCAGATATAAACCACATTGCCTGGCTTTTTGTTTTGCCTCACCGTGACGCCCATTTATTGTGTTTTAGACATAACACTGTCCGCGAGTTGTCTACGAGTAGAGTAAGGTTGAAAGCTGAAGGACCCCTGCACGATGGCGGACAGAACACAACCGGCGCGGTTGGGAAACTGGAACCTTAAAAAAAAAGCCTGTTTATTTACCTTGGACTGCAGGGACAGAAATTCCACTTCGTCGTCGGTGTTATATGTAGTTCAAGGTTTGCACCTTTCGTGGTTTCGGAGACGGCGGCAGCATGTTCCGATACATAGCGGCGGCATGTAAAGGAAGATGGCGTCGAACGATGCGTTCGATTAGTTTGTTCATGTTTGTGAAAAGCATGGTGGATCATTGAAGTCTCTGCATTCTCAACAAACAACGTCAAAGTTGACAGTCCGACGGTGGTCTTATTTGCGTCGATGAAAGGAAAATTATGCCAATATCATACTGTCAACCTTGTCGCTGTTGGTGCAAGAAGGCGACGACTTCAAACTTCAACCGTTCTTTTTACATACAGCATCAAATTTTTGTTCGACGACATATCATTTTCTCGCCGGAACAGTGGGACAATCCCCAGCTCTTGGAGAAGTGGCATATTACGGGGATAAGCATACATTCGTGACTTGGCGTACGTGACTTCGAAACGCGATAACGTCTGTTTATTTCTGTGTAGAAACCCTCTGCACAAATACACCGTACGTAATTTGTTGTTAGGTGTTTAGGCAGTGGAAAGTTAAACTATACCTAAGAGGTGCCTAGTGCCTCTGACGTGGGTGAGAAATTTAGCACGCCGGTACGATGCTCATCCAGATCGAATCGGACTGCGACGTGGTTTGAGTCGATGATTCCTGGATTCTGCTGCGCAAGCTTTCCCTCCGCATTATTCTCCTGACGTGTTTAAGTTTGAAGCCAAATGTGCTAATGAACATGCGCCTTCCTCGTTTAGCAGTTGGAAGAACAATGGCCGGGCTAGAGTGAACAGGCGCGATCTCTTACGGCCTTTGCACGGGGAGTAGTTGCTCCCTGCAACGGCAGCTCGAAGGGGCCGCTGCAAACCTACCGCTCCTAAAGTGATTTAATTCCTTCTGAGAGGCGCCTCCCTCCTCCTCACCGTGTTGTCCTCTTTACTCCAGGGTTAGGTTGGACAAGTTTCCCATGAGGCCGGCTGCCTGCAAGGACTTATGCGGAACACCTTTTTCACTTCGCCTCCACAAATTATGAGTTTGTATTGACAGGAATCTAATTATCGTAATTCGAAGTTCAATCCCCACCCCTGCCCGTTTCGATCTGGATGAGGATCGTACCGGCGTGCGGTCGTGTATCACTACTGCGTGGTGCACGTTAAAGACCCCAGGCTAGCTGTCGTACTGCACTGGCTAAATTGCTTATCTAAAGTGGGTAACAATGTCGCCATGTTCTGGCAGACTAAACTCCTGTTTTATAAACAACTAGCGACTAATTTGTTTGTTTTAGTTTTATTCGTAAGTCGAAACGTATTTCAATCGGCTCACTACAGGTATTTCAAGCAAGTATAATTGCCCACATTTTCAATTGCAGTGGTCGGGGAACAGTTGTTCAGGATGGCTCAGGCGGTGTTGGGCATGGTAGTGTGGTCACACCCCCACGCAGCTAAAGAAGTTCCATTGCTCCTAGGCGAGAGTGAAGGCCACAAGAAAAACCGCTTTCTAGCCCAGTCATAGAAGAACATGGCAGGGCAGCACTGAGCCTCTCGCTTTATTTTATTTCGCAAAACTGATTACGGGGACTTTCAAAAACGAAACAGAAGGGCGAGGAAACTTCACGAGTTGTGATCCTGGACCGGCTTGCTAGAACTGCGACTCAGCTGAGACTGGGTGAAAGTAAACAGTGCAAAAGGTGGGACGCGCGAGCTTCTTGAGACGCGGCTTGAGTCGCTCAGCTCGTGCGCTGGCTTTGGCATTGCTTTCTCTCTCACAGTCTCAGCTGAGACGCTGTTTCTAGCAAGTCGGCCCCGGCTGCTTATCATTGTCTTATCATGCTTATCACGTTGGCTGCTTATCATGGAGTCGTTGCATTATTATACCAACACCGGGAAAGTCCATCGTCTAACATTACTCTTATTTCAATGAATTAAATAAAAAAATAATCCAAAGAAAGGTGACCTTCGGAGGGCTTTGCCCATGTGCAACGCTTTTAATAGCGTGGAGTCGTTGCATTATTAAACCAACACTATGAAAGTTGATCGTCCGACGTTATTCTTATTTCACTAAATTAAAATAATTAATCCACAGAAAGACTATACTTCGTTTCACCTTATGTGCGAGCGTAGGCAAAGCTGGAAGCGCGAGCACGAAAGCTCCGTGCGTTCGGGCTTTTCTCGAGCGCGCAAGCTAGGGAGAAACGCAAAAAGCGCTGGTCTCGCGCTTCTAGCTTTGGCTTCGCTCGCAGATAAGGTGAAACGAAGTATACCTAGGGAGGGTTTTGCCCATGGGCAACGCTTTTGATAGCGCACTTCATGGGAAAGAGGTTTATTAGACACTTTTCCTGAGCCAGAGATTTGAGCCACGATGACTGATTGTTTCTTGGCTTACCGTGAGGCCCAGTCACTGCGGTTTAGACATAACACTCTCCGTACGTAGTCTACGAGTAGAGTAACGTTAAAACTAAAAATATCGAATTCCTGCACGATGGCGAACAAAACAAAACCGGCGCGGTTGGAAAGCTGGAACCTTAAAAATATCTGTTTGTTTATCTTGGAGTGAAGAGAAATAAATTCCCCTTTGTCGTTGTTATCATATGTAGTTCAATATTTGCACCTTTCGTGGTGTCGGAACATGGCGGACAGCATTGAATAATTTATTTATATGCACTAGGTGTTTTCGAGATCTTGCTCGAGACCCTTGTAACGCGCTTCTCGTTTTTTTTTGTTTTTTTTTTTTTGCAGGATTAATTTTGATTTATCGCAAGAACAAGGAAAAAGTGCGAGGAAATATTGGAGACAAGAATCCTCCGCGTCAGGGAACGAATCAGCGCCACTTTTCCTGAACTTCTCGACCTCGAATTTCAGCCACCTTTCATAAGATGGCACAAGCGCACGTCGTCTGCTATAACATAAGTCAGCTTTAATATTTAGGTCAATTAGTAGGCTTTCAAAAAAATTACGATTATAGGAATTGATTTCAATTAGAACTAGAAAAGCTCTAATTAAAGAATCGTTGTTTAAATAGCTGTCCTCTTTTCTGAAACCGGTCTCTTGCGTACAGAGTCCAGCTTCAAAATAGTCGGATGGTTTGAATTTTTTAAAACAAATCTGAATATGAATACAACTAAATCATCGTTACAGCGAACCACCCCAGTTCCTCTAGTATGGAATTAAAAAAAAACAAAGGGAGATCAGATGCCAGAACGCTATTTGAGAAAACCAAGAACGCGTGAAGAGAAGTCTCTGAAATTTTATCACAATCGAGTTGCATTTACGAGAAAACTGCTGTCGCTGCACTTCTAATATTTTTTATGCTGAGTTTCAATGTTTACCAGGAGCATGCACTTAAATGTCGATGCTGCGTTATGGTGTGAAACTGAGTTATGGCACTTTAATATCGCGTAAGAAAGGCTCTATTTGAATAAATATTAACAAATGGGAGTGTGATAATTAAGAAAAGCACGTATACACGGAGCCAGACGAGTCCTTCGTCTATTAAATGAATAAATAGGAACGTGTCTTGGATGCAATGTAAGTCTAGAAAATTGGAATGCATAGAGGTATGTCTTTGAAAATATCAAAACTCGCACCTTTTGTTTTCTCATTGTGCGTTAAGTTTAAAAAACTTCCTATCACATTCTGCACTAAAAGAGTGATGATGATTTGGTTATTTATTTGCAAAAAAAAAACCAAATACGTGGCACGCGCACAGACGCGACATTTGCACCGCAAACAAGAGCGTTAGCACAGCTGCCACCGGTATTATTGTAGGGGCTGTAGGACCGCCGCCTTAAGCTGTGGACCTTTGGTTTGAGAACATTGCATATCGGACGAACAGACAGGATGCAACCCGACTCAGAGGTCAGGTGAACAGGTTCAGCCTGTCTTTCATATCTCGCGCTCAAGGGGGTCGCTTCTCGCCGGAGCGTGCAGCGGCCAGCCGGAATGCGGTACATGAAACGTACGAAGAGTACTTTTCTCTCCGCCCACTGACCACCATAGAGTCGCTAATCGCTGGCGATCAGCGGCTAGAAAATAAAGCATACTTTTAAAGTACGTTAGTTAAAGTATATATTATGGTATACTCTAAGTTTACTAAGTGTCCTTTTAGTATACTTCAACTTAATAGATGTACAGTTTCTGACTCGGGGGTTAATTTTTGGGGTTGACCTGTATTGACCCAACTCACAAAAGCCAAGTTATGAACCCCTTGGCAATCCACTTTAATAAAATACGACATCGATTTTTTAAAAAGTTCGAGCCGGCATGCCTCCACAGCAGGCGCTGGTAACGAGTCAACGTGAGCCACTCTTACACTGTCTTGTTTCCGGAGCGTCACGTTGCTGTTTCTTCCCTTAGTTTCGGCATGGCGGACTCTAGACTCCATAACATCACCCTGAAATAGCTCGAAGACGAATTTAGTGTTCAGGCTTCTAACAACCGCTATACGATATTTGGACTACGGTCAACACAAGACCCTTTCCGTCTGGTCTGGTCACTTCGATAACTATCGTCATCTAAAAGTATATCATCGGTACCTTCGTTCACCAGCCTATCGATGGCTGGTAAACGAAGGATTTGAAGACAGGCACCGTGGCGGAGCCTGAACATCCCAGAAATTAGTTTCCTATATTGTTATTAGATGTCACAATGACGAGAATTATATAGCTTCTACGCGCAGCGCATTTGAGGGTGCCATGTAAATCCTTGAAATGGCCATTTTCGTCATGCCCCTGACAGCGCATGACAATAAAATGTGGTGAATTTTATCGAGAGTTTTACTCATCTAAGCTCCTCATACAAAGTGACAGTTTCTAGACACCATCGAAACTCAAACAAATTGAGAAATAAGTGTACAGCGAAGAACACCGCAACTTTAAGACGAGTAGGTACCAGATTTTAACGGCGCTTAGCATAGAAATATGTAGACTGATATTTGAGCCACGGGGTGGCACTAAATGGCAGCTGGGAACTTCAGAAGCATGGCACTAAATTTGTTACAAAATCTATTATTTAATTTGAAAATGCCAGATAATGGAAATATTTAAAAAAATGTAAATGAGTGACCTTAAGCAATTTGTTTTTTAATTATCACTTTTTCTTCGCACCTTGACATCCTTCATGGTCACCAAGGTTTTTCTGATGAAATAATTCATTTATTTCAAATGTACCTGTTCAAAACTTACTCTCATTCGCTGTTGAGGCACCCTGTAGTTTGTTTTGCTTTTCAAGTGTCATGTGGAAATGGGAAGGGACACGTTTTTTCCCGTTCATTATTAATTTTTAATATACGATTCATAGAACTAGCCTCCAGTGAATAATCTTATTCGATACAAGACTGAGGTTTCCAAGTTAAACGGATCATATTAGCCCCTAGAGTGTTTTTTTCCATGCTGGAAAAAGCCGTTCTGTGGAAACTACCCGGAACTCCTTTCTGTGAAACCGGACGTCATGAGTTCAGTGATGTGAATACAATTCTAATAAACCCCATGAGCTCTGCAGACCCGTGTGAAATAAAAGCGTGAAAACCAAGAACATAAAATGCAGAGAGCATAACCAATTATGCTCACATTCTGTACAAGTCATAGTAGCTGTAATGGGGAAAGCGTTCTGCGTACTTGTTACTTTGCTTGCTTTAATGCTCTTTCACACTGGATCTTCTTATGCCCGTAAGGTAATTTCTTAACTTACAAACATTAGTAAAGCGACTGTATAGAAACTGATAACTTAATAAACACAGGCGCTGGCAAGATCCTATAGTGTAGCGCTTCAGAACCCTTGATTGTGCATCTTTACCTTGTTCGAATAGAAGGCGGGAATTGCATGCTAAGCCGCACGAGAGAATATGTTTTAAAGTTTTGTACCTTATCACGTTTATCTTTTTTACACAGGCACACCTAACTACAGTTACCCTAAGTCAAACTCACCACACTATACTCTTGGACAACGTTCTGCGGCTGTGCAGTCAAAGCTATGGGCGCACGTTCGCTAGCCAATCTTGAGCGCCCATCAAAGTACTGCACGCGCGCTCTTCACTTCTGAAATAGCTGTCCGAGAGTATAGTGTAGTAAGTGTGGTAAACCGTAACTGAAGTTAATGACGACTTAACTACGGATAAGAGTGCCCGTGTAATGTCTTTGTTACACGGGCACCCTTAACAGCTGCTAAGTCACTTTTCATTGCAGTTACACGTCAACAAGTTACTACAGTACACTCTCAGATAGCTATTTCAGAAGTGAAGAGTGCGCGTGCACAGCTTCGATGGGCGTTCAAGATGCACAAGCCCACGTGCGCCCATAGCGTCGACTCCAATGCCGCAGAATGGTGTCCGCAAGTAGATTGTGGTAACTGTGGTTGAGCGTAACTGCAGTTACGAATGCCCGTCTTACAAGGGTATAACAAGGGTATCAAAATGTATATAGTAACTCGAGGTTTTAGAAGTAGTGATTTTTTAGGGCTGGCCAGTTTATCGATTAACCTACCGATTAATGAGTTAATGATTTATTCGCGATTAATTTTTTAACCGGTTAATCGCTAAACTTCTGACGAACCAAAAGAAAAGAAAAATTAAAAGCTTTCATCATGAAGACCTGGAAGAGTACACCTGTATCAAGGACACGTTTTAGGTAAAATTGAACCCTAAAGTAAACTGTAGGGGTCAGAATTTGTTCCTCCAGACAAGGTGCAAGGTTACACGTGTCCGGTCACTTGAATGCCGTGCGAGTGTCCGTTTAGTTCAGCAGAGACTATTGTGAACCATCGAAGGCGGTCGCTTCTTCCGGAGAATATCAAAGAACCTCTTTGACCCATGATGATGAAATTTTACTTAATTAGCCGACTGATACTTACGCTTAGCCCCATATACTATGTCTTACTGGCCGTATAACTAACCTGGACAAACCGCATAGGTGTAGCTTTCACAGTTTTCTTTAAACAAATCTGCAAAGCCTAAAAAAAAATGTTTCCGGAAATGTTGTATATTCAGCGTTTTGCGCCGGAATGACATTTTTACTTATCGTGAGGCGGGGGAGAATCACGTTCAACGCAAATGTTATGAGATTTAAAGTACTTTAGGATTCTTTGTGTGGCAACAATACTATTGATTGAGCTTAGGAGTCAGCGAACAAGCGCAATATTCTTGGAGGAAACCGCGCACTTATTGAGCAGTTGCTTTCCTGACCTTTTCATACGGAGTCTTGCGGCCAAGTGTTTTTTAAAGGCCACGCTACTGAACACTCGAGGAAGTTTTGAATGTACGTATGTGTTAAACACCTCAACGTGAGCGAAGTCCACGTCACTGCAGAATTACTACACATGTGCTTTTACTTTACGAATACCGTATTTGTCAGCATGAACAAGGCGCCTTTCTTAATTGGGCGGTGATCTATTTCTTAAGTTATGTTGAGAAGTGTTAGATAAGTAAGTTATATATTATAGCGGTAACCAGGCTCGACCATAACGTGGGAGCGCCCAGATTTCTCCGGCGAGTGCTCAACTGGTGGCGTTCGCGGCAACTAATCCAGTCACGTGGGGCAACATGGAACAACCCGCTCGAGGGATGTCCTGCCCGCCCCATCGGGAACCGTCAACATACGCTACGCCGGCATCATAAGGGTTGTTGTAAACAATTTCAAAATAACAGCACTGCAATCTTATTTGTTTTTCTAGATAGTGACGTCATTGATAAACCCCTGAGCTTAATTTTTGTTTTCTATTGTTAAGGATTTCTGAGGATTGTGAAGTGAGCGATAACAGAATCCCGTGTTCGGCGGCCCCGGCGGCCCTCGGTGGAGAGGGAAGGACACCCCTCGAGCAGGCTGTTCCATGTTTCCCCACGTGACTATGGGTTAGTAGCCGCATAATGTTGCCAGTCGAGCGCTTGCCGGAGAAAACCACGCTCTCCTCCGCGGTATGGACACATGTGATTGCGACTGCAAATAATAAAGCTCATAAAAAAGCTAGATTGTCATACAAATTACTTAACCCTACTACAGCCGTATAAATTATACAGTGGGACAAGTATACCTTAGATTACATTCTTTCCAAAATTAGAGTTTTCCTGACTATTCTATGGTCCGCAGTTACGTGCACACAATACTGAATGTATCAGATGAGGTGGTAAAGCATAGTGGTTCGCAGTCGCCCGCTGAAAAGTAATATTTCTCCAACAAGCGTACCACGTTGTACGCATAAAGAGGTTCAGCAACGAATAAAAATTATCAAAAGACACAGTTGAAAAAAAATAAAAGACAAAAAAATAAGTGCAATCTTTTCGATATTACTTTATAAATCGCCGAGGAAACTAGGTTCAGTGAAAAGTAATCATATGCAAATTAATGATTAAACTTTACTAAGTTTTCAAATGTTCGGTATCGCTTTACGAATCGCCGAAGAAATTAGGTTGAGGGAAAAGTAAAAATATGCAAATTAATAATAGAACTTTACTAACGTTTCAATTGTTCGCCTAAGCTGGAACATGTCAATTGGTGATTTACATCCCGCCGTACAGTATGCCATGAATGGTATTAGAACTCAGCCAAATAAATTCCTGCTCCTCAATGTGCTCTGGCAAATTTAAGTTCCTAGGAGACAAATATAATACAAACAATACGCAAAAAAAAGGCTCGAAGTACACCTAAGCACTTCTTATGAGTTGTGAATGCGAAAGCATGAACGTCGTTCTGGCGTGCGTCCTCGCGAAGTGGCCGCGCTGCGCTGACATCGGCCGTGCCGCCTCTCCAGAGCGGCGCCACGGCCGATTCCTTTCCCGCGCTCTGGCGGTCTGCCCCCGCGCACCAGCCAATGAGCTTCCTGCGTTGCCCAGGGGGTGCTGCGAAAAGGGACTTGTTAGGACTTGATTTGGGTAGTACAAATTTTAGCGTTTCAAACTGTCACGCATGCAGAAGCGTGCCTGCTCTGGTGCGGAGCGCGAGATCACGATAAAAATAAAAAGAAACAACAAAACAATACGCCTCGCAAGTGGGCTCATTTTCGTCTTCTGCGCATGAGAAAGGAAGTAGCGGTGACGTCAGAACGCCGAGCCCTGATTGGCTGATCGCGACCCCCCTATCTGAGCGTCGTCTGCTCCTTTGCAACGTCGTCTGCTCGCAACGTCGTCGTCGTCTGCGTCTGTCTTACCTTTCCTGCGACTTTCGGAAGTGCAGGTCTTTACGAGCGAGCTCGACTTCGCCTTTCAGAGAGGGGAGACGAAATAAATCGAGCGGTACGTTGTTTTTAACGACTAGCAGACGCGCATCAAGGAGAGAAGTCAAAGGACTCACTGGCGAGGTGTCCCGAGGCGCCGAGGTTTGTTTGCTAAGAACCGAGAGTGAGCGTGTTAGTGTCCGCAAGTTCCCTCCCAAATACTTTTTCCCTCCTTTCGTGTGCGGCGAGACTCCTCACTCTTTAACGGCGTCGGCGGGTCGGCGCAGTTAACATCGTCTGCTTTACTTCTGCTAGTCAAAGCGATGGCTGCTTTACCTTCCTGCGTCTGTCGGAGATTCACCGCTTTTTCACCGGCGAGAGTCACCGCTGCCTCGGAAAACAAGGAGATGACAAGAGGAAGAGATTGAAGGGTTCACAAGGGTCGCGCGGGCATATTCCATTCAGCACGCCAGCCGGTCGTGAGCAGACGGTCTTGGCCAAGGACCGTCGGAGCACCGCTGTGCCTGCTAGGCCTATCTGCCGAGCTCGCTTACTCGGGATCGGTGGAATCGTGGCCGTTGGAGCATTTCCCGGGTGTTTGTGGATCCAGCGTTCTTGTTCGTCGTGGTTTATTTCAAGTACTTTTTACTTTTTTTCTTGCTGTTTGCAGTCGGGACGCGTGAGAAGAGCACGTACAAAAATAAACGTCCGTTGATCGTCGCGACCAAGTAACTGAGCGACGCTGTCGGCCATGCTGAGTTGATCGTCGTAGGATTCCGTCGTAACTTGAGCAAAACTTATGATAATTTCGTTTCGTGAATACGAATTTGTTCTCACGTTTTGTCTTACGCACTCTTTTGGCGTAAGATGGTTTTGTGAATCTGGCCTCTGCACTTCCGAAAGTCGCAGGAAAGGTAAGACAGACGCAGACGACGTTGCAAAGGAGCAGACGACGCTCAGATAGGGGGGTCGCGATCAGCCAATCAGGGCTCGGCGTTCTGACGTCACCGCTACCCCCTGCGCAAGAAGCAGACGAACTTGCCCTCCGCATTCGAACGCCGTCAAAGCTAAGACGCTAAGAGCGTGAGCCAAGAGATGCGTTCCACGCGTTCCAAAGTAGACATGAAAAAGAAAAAAAAAATGAAAGCGTCGCGACACAGGTGCGTCACCACCCAGAGATAAGAGACGCGTGCCCTAGCGGTGGTGTCATTGCACAGAGAACCGGAAGCATTCTGTGCTTTCAATACGTAATTCTCAACATGGCATCGTGTCGCGCATCGTGGGACTCGCGGGCTGGACGGCGATGGCAGCGGACAACGGGCGTGGGACCTCTACTTCAAAACTGTCATTCACGGTACCGGCGAATTCTGTCTTCCTTTAAAAGAAAATTTTGGACCGATCGAAAGAATTGGTATTCATCCCGTACGACCAGTGTCGTTCACGTTCCTCGAAAAATGGAGCGAATGGAACGAAAGCTCTTTCCTCGTTCCTTCTGATTTTTGGAACGCGTTCCCGTTACAAGTTCCATCTGTGAAAAAGGAACTCGTTCCCGTTACAGTTAAAAAAATGGAACGTATCGTTACATATACGCTACATTTGTATTTTAGTGATTACCATATTTAGTTGGATCGAGCCAAGATATATTTCCTTTATCTATCTCATCAAATCGCAACATAAGAATGTGAATGGCTTGATAGAAGGGCACCAGGAGAAGAAAACAAGGGGAAGCAGAGTTTTATTTCTTGATATATTCACCATTAAAAATCTCAGCTTTTAACCATATTCATGTTTGTAGTGGGCGATTCAGACGAGCCAAATGTCCTGTTACTCCACATTGCACGAGCGTTTTACAACCCTCACACGTTTCAATCTTACAAAGTCTCTTGTACGGACTTGACAACAGTTGCTTCCCGATGTTTGTCTGAAAGACTAGCAAGTTAAGAAGGGGGTAGGGCTTTTAGAAAGTCAGTCTTAAAAACTTCAAGACCTTCTTCGTGAAGGTTGGATTCGTTGTTCAGTTTGAAGGTGGTAAACAAAAGAATAAAAAAAAACAATTTTTTTTTTAAGTGACCACTGTTCGGGATAGAAGGGTGCGTTCGATGTCTGTTAACGTGTTCTTTTGTTGTAACTACTGTGGGTCTCTTTGTGGAAGTTCAGTGACGGCTGCAGTCGGCCTTAGATTTCTGCGCGTATGAGGATTTGTGGAAGCAAGGAAAGTAGCTGAGTTTGAAACGTCCCTCTTTCTGGGCCTTTTCCTTTCACTAAAGGTTTTGCTGTTTGTACGCAGCCTCGGGCACTGAAAAAAGAATGAATGCCCGCTAGCTCTCTTGTACCCGACTGTAAAGGCCCGTTCACACTCTTGCGACCGAGTGCGACTGAGAGAGACGAGATCTCTTAAAACTTCTTAAATATTTTTTTAGAACGAGGGAACACACTGGCATTGTGGCGCCATCTATGCGGTGACCCTGGAACTGCATTTAACAAGAGCGAAGGTTTTGCGGGATTTCCGAGGTCAAATGTGCGTAATACCCATAGAAAGGCTCGTTTATAACGTTGAAAAAAGTTTTTCGAGCCAAGAAAGAAAGGATAATGCGCGAGAGAAATAAAAAAAATATGCCGGACCGCCGAGTTTACACTGCTACCCAATAGATGGCGCCAGTGTGTCCTCTGGTTTAAGAAGTTTTAAGAAACCCAGGTTTAAGAGATCGCAAGAGTGTGAACGGGCCTTTACCAAGCGAGGACCACTCAAAATAGACCCTAACATAAGTAGCCAAAAGGTTAACGAGATCCTCATCTTCGTAATGGTATTGTTTTTATACCTTTTAAAATTTATCTCTTAGAAATAAAATAAAAACTACCCCACTGGACGAAAAAATAAACGCCGTCCCTTTTTCCGTTCCAGTGAAAATGTAACGACTTCCCGTTCCAGTTCCGCCGATGCAAAATGGAACGGCGGCGTTCATTCGTTCCTTCTAAAAGGAACGCGTTCCAGGAACGCCGTTCCTTGGAACGTCGTTCCGTACAACACTGCGTACGACACGCCCGACCACCAAGCCGATTTGCACAAAGACGTCGCTGAGCCGTCGCCCCTTTCTAGTGACTGAAGACATCGCTCGCGCAGACGTTAAGCACGAAGTGCGTACCTCCGGTGTAATATGCACGCTTACGATTTCTTTACTAGGTAAGAATGTGGCCATTGCGTCGTGCTGTCCGACTTCGAGCCGGGAGTGCCTTTGCTGGAGGGGAAATCGGCAGAAAACGTTCCTACCTACACTAGAGCAGCTGCATTACCACGAAGAGTTCCCCCAGGAGCTCAGTGGAATGATGTCCGCTTCCCACGCAGCGGATCTAGGTTCGATCCCGCGTGTGGGCGTACCGTTTTTTTTTTTTTTTTGGTCAAACATTTAGCAATATTTACATTTTTTTACAATTATCACTGGAAAAAAATCAACGTTGTGGACGAAACATCTCTGAACTAAACGGTACGGAATTCCCATTTTGACACCTACGACCTCAATGTAGTCACTCCCTACAAAATGCACGGAGCATATAAGTCGGGTAGCGTCCGCTTTCCGAGGTGCCCGTAAATATTGTACAGGAATTGCAGCCAGCCATTGGTCCCGATCCCGTACACCTTTCGGAAACTTGTGCAGACTCTGCCGCACAATGCCACTTTCAGATGCAGGACATGCGAGGTAGCTCTTCACGCAACATCTTGGGGGAATTCACCAAGGTCGATCAGGGGAATTCACCACGGTCAGTCACTACTCATTTCCAACTCTTCAATGTACAAAACACCTCTTCTTGAAGTGCAGAACAGCGAGCGGAAGAAACAGAACTGCAAAGAAATCGCACGGCAAACGGTTCCCGCAAGACATGTCGTCTGCTGCGCCCCCCCCCCCCCAAAAAAAAAAAAAAAAAAAAAAAAAAAAACGGAGGGGACAAAAAAAAAATGCGCACGGTCGGGTGCAGCCACGTGACCTCCGGTACAATCTCATCCTCTATATTTCTCCGACCTCCGTGAGCAGGTTTCGGTTTCGAGCAGTTGGGTTTTTCGGGGTTTATTAAAATATACCTGACTCTACAGCAAACTATTAATTGGGTAGTCTTCCGATACCATAATGAATCGCCTGGAAAAAATTTAATACCTTTTTTGGAGGGTGTCAGTGTCCCTTTAAATGAACAGATGCAACCCTAACACACATTGTGCAGAAAAGATACATTTTCTGACAAACATTGTCTCCTACCTAGGCATAAAGGAAGCACGAAACTTACGAAAATGCCCCTGCCGCTGGAACACGGCCAGTGAATGCTGTTAATTGACTGCGAATACAAGTTACTGAAATCCGCTGCAGCAACATGGCCGATGAGTGTGGTGAATATACTGTGAAGGCAATTTGTTGGTTATTTCCCTTGGAACATGGAGACTGAATGCAGTGAATAGACAGTAGATGCCAGTTATAAAAAAAATTGTTGCATAAACACATGGCCGCGGACGTGGTAAAAGGCGGCGAATACCGATTATTGAATTTTGCCGTTGTAATATGACCGATAAATGCAATGAATGAATAGATGGTGAAAGCCAGTTATAGGAATTTGTTGCATAAACATGACCAAGGGAAGCGGTGAATAGGCGGCGAATATTAATTATTGGCTTTCCCCATTGTTACATGGCCGATGAATGCGATGAGTATCTGGTGAATCTCGGCTATTGGCAAGCTCTGTGAATGCCCGGTCTACGAATCCAACAAATCCCCGTTGCTGGTAATGACTGGTAATACACCAGATTTTTTTGGTCCAGCTACTATACCAATCATATATTGGCCGACACCGGCTGATGATAATGTGCTGCTTGGGGTAGAGATGCACAAATCTGTACGACTGCTAGCTGATAAGATCATAAGAACAATAGATTATTATGTTGATTTTACAATGGATGGTAGGAAAAGATGCTCTTTTAAAGTAGCTATCTGTGATGTTATCGCGCACTATGCTTCTGGTCATTCCCACATCTACCTGGCGAGAAAAAACGCTTTCGGTGGTGCGAAGTGCATACTGCAGAAGGTTCGCCCTCAGCAGCAAGGCCACCAAAATGGCATCCGATGTGACGTCAGTACAAGTCATGTATTATTAAAGCCTCAAGTCAACATATCAGACCTACCTCCATACATGATGCGTTGTAGCGCTGTATTGAAATGCGTAATTGTTACCTACACCTTCTAACACCACGAAAGAGTTGGGAGTTTAACGACCTGATCATTACACAGCGCACACAATGCACAATCAGCTGCAAATGCAGTTAGCCGGATGTGAATGTGATGCACGCTAGTAACGGAACGAGGAAGGTGATTACCCTTTCAAGATGCCGAGAAACACCTGCTCTAAAAGTTAAAATCAGTGAATTATTCTTATATTCATTCAATTCCCAGAAACAACTAGTTGCTGGAAGAATGGCGAAAACATTCGTTATTTTTGCCGTAATTCTACATTGCGTAATCTTTCGCCAATGGATTTGCACAGCCCGTAAGTGTTTGTCTTAAAAAAACTTTAGCGTTTTTCGTTGCCTACCATATTCGTTGACTCCGTAGTTTATTGGAACAAATATGTAGAAAACCAAATAAGCGGCGCAGAATTTGAAAATATTTGTTTATGCTTCGCCCTAATTGTTTTAGTTAAAAATCCCAATCTTACAGAATTTACGATAAGGAAAGGGACATTGAAGACAAACAGACACCTCCCGGACGCCCCCGTCGAGCTTCAGGTGGCGAAGTCGAGCCAGTAAACGTTTTGTTGAAAGTCGAAAGCCTGTCTTGTCTGTTTGTCTTCAATGTCCCACTTTCCTTATAGTAAATTAAAAACCAACACGCTCAACCATCTACAAAATTTCGCCAATCATTTTCTTCAAAGGCTGTGAATCGATATTTGAGATTAGATTTTTTTCTAATGTGGGATGTGGAGCCTTTATTTAAACATCGTGATATGGCAAATCAGACTGAGCAAACGTGTCTTGAACAAACCTGATTAACGGTTGTGGGAATAAATGGAGGGAAGGATTACGCACCTTTACGTCTGGGGACCGGTGCTCAAAGGGGAATCCGATGCCCGTCCCACCGCGCGGCCGATGGCTACCAGCGAGGGGCGGTCGCCGCGCCGGGTTCGGCCAACGCCATGCCAACAACGATGATCCCGGTATCCAACAGCGTTTATTGAGTACCAGGGGTCCCCAACAAGACACTGCGGTCAAGCGAGCCGTGGACACAGTGTGCCCGCAGCGCCCGCCGACCTGAGAGCCAAAGGGGTAATTGCGAGCGGAGTCATCGCCGGTCGGACGAGCTGACGCCGCTACCCGTCGTCGCAGGAGTTCGGGGCCAGGGCTCTCGGCAGACGGACGTCCACAGGTAGTGGGGACGCCGACTGTCAGAGCCAGGGGAATCACTAGCGTGGAGTCATCGCCGGTCGGACGAGCTCGCGCCGCGACTCGACCCGTTGCCCTGAGTCCAATCCAGGACTCCCCGACCACACGGCCGTCCACTCGGAGGGCAGGCCCGACTCTCTCTCGCGCGGTCTCCCTGGTCCGCCCGAAACGGGAGACGCGCGGAGGAGTGCGAAAGAGTAGGCCAACAAGGTGGCGCACTCACCGACACGATACGGAGCGACCAGGCTCGAAATCAGACGACTTCGCCTGGAACGTCCGCGGCTTACGCCTTCTAGGGGGAGGGAAACCAGTGGCCCCCACACGGTATGGTGCTTGCTTGTCGAGAGCCCAGACCAGTCACTTGAGATTTATATCTAATATTGCTAGATTTCTGTTGCTTATTTTTGCTTTCATATAATTAAATGTTTCTTATGATGATAATGTAAATAAACGCCTCATTTTATCGCAGTGCAGCCTAAAATGTGCTGCAGTTTATACCTGACGTATAGAAAAAACTGCACTGGTTATAACTTAGTGGTTTTCGCTGATCTAATAGGAAGCCTAAGGACTGGAAAGGTGTTCCCGATGCTTCTCGAGCAAAGAAACTCAGAGGGCGAGCTAACTTTGAAAATTAACAAAGACCTCGTGCTTAACCTACAAAAAACGTCAGTGTTTCCGGATACCCTTCAGTTGTCGCACTTTGATGGGGACTCTATGCTTGTACACAATGTAAGTGGATTTGTTTTTTTAGTTTTGAAGTCAATACATATTAGGCGAAATTTGTTGATATGACCCAGTGTTAACCGTACTTAAACGTTTATTGGAAAAAATTCCCCTCCTTTGTGTTTATCACATATATCTTCGAATCTTTCCCAGACTAATGTACTAGCAATGCCCTTTAGAACTATCAAATATCCTTAAGGAAATCACTATGCTAAGGTTTTAAAAATAATATTTTTTATAAACTAATCAAGCTAGTAATGTGTCATATTTTTGGGAACTGCTGGATTTTGATTACTTAACATTTCCGTCTCCAGCTACCTATTTTAATTCTGTATAGAGAAATCAAAACATGTCCCAATAAGGCGAATCCCACTACGTAACATATTCTTATCGTAAGCGTTAGTGTTTTTATCCTCAACTGATTTTTGTTATTTTCATGAAATAATCCTCTATAAGCAGAAATAATATTTATTTTATTGTTTTTGTTTATAAACATTGACGTTACAATATTTTCTAACGGCTTTATGGATACGTCTATTGTACAGGTGCGTGCAGGAGTGATCGATAAAGACTTGTATCACGACCCGCAACAAGGTGCAGTTGTCATGGTATCCAATGTCGAAGGTGTTCGAGTGGTATGCGAACAGTTTTCATTAAGAAAGAACAAACGCAACTTTAAACATTGAATTTTGTTTAAGATTCGTATATAAGTTGTTTTAGATATCGCAGTGATTCATTAATATTCTTGTGTTATTTTCTATCTGGACCTACACAGAAAAGTATGTAAAGTTCTGTATATAAAATATGTAGAAATAAAAGAATGCATAAAAGCCACAACAAATAAATTGCGGAAGAGTACGTGCATAAGTGAATGCGAAATCAATAAGCTTGAAATTGAACATTATAAGCATAGTGAATACCCAAACACAAGATCGCTTTCTTGGACTTCATTCAATTTGTGAGTGTGGCCCATGGAGTTTTTATTACGTATGTGAGAAAAGTACACCTTTCATAGTATTCAAGAAAGGGTTTTAAACAATATGATGACCCGTCGATAGTTTGTTGCACGCTGTAATTTTAATATTTTAGAGTGTTGTCTGCTTGGTTTGATAAGTTTATTTTGTATATTGTCGCCACCACAAAAGCCAAGGGCTTTCTTGGGATGCATTAAACAGAACACTAAGAGGACGACTTTTTTTAGGAGGGAATGCTTGCTGATCGCCTGAGAATATCACCCATGGATATCGCCGAACGAAATTCCGCAGGATACTTGGCGCATCAAATTTTTGAAGTAAACTTGAAGCATTCAGGAGGTAGGCCGAAGCCAGAGACCTTTCCTTGAAACACTACAGCGTTTTCAGTTGTTCAATGCAAATTAATCACATTTATAATTGCCAACAGTTTGGATTTTTTACGGTCTAATACAGTGTTTTGCTTTGTAATTCAGAAGATGCGATTCTTCACCACCGTTAAATAAAACGTAACAATTTTGCCAATTGATGACAAGTTTCAATCTACTGGCGAAACACCCAAGTGTTTAAATATGAACGATCACTAGGTTCATAATTGTTTCGAGTTACCTTGAACACAGAGATGTCAGCATTTTGAAGAATGTTTTGTTGAAAGTACAATATGCTACTCAATGCAAACGACATCGACACTTTTTTTACATTTTTCTTACACGATACGGATCAGCCCAAAGTTTTAGCATTTAGGTAAGAAACGCAAAAAAGTGGAATTCACCTCACATGCATTAGCTATGTCTATCATCTAACGTGTTTATTTTGTGATATACAGAAAATGATACGGCTCCATCAACGTCAAATCAGCAGTTTGCTCCTATGAATGCTTCGGAGCCTTCAATTTTTATTGCAATGGAGCGAGCCCGAAAAGGTAAACCAGCACTGGATTCATTTAGAAAGCTCGTTGAAAAACGATGTGTACGATTGCCAGTAATTATATTTCCGTAAAAAAAGTGTGCAAGGATAGACCTCACATTTGTTAAAAAACGAATACACTAGCTTGCACCAGTTAAATATGATGAAGTTAGAGCTCATTAAAATCCAAAATGTTGTTTCTTGTCAACGTGGGCGCAATAAACAAATTCTTATACTTGAAAGCAAAAAAAAACTTTCATTGGTTAGGTACCTTACTTATGTTTGCATTAAAACATTTCGGCTCTTGTATATATGTTATCGTTTCAAGAACCCAATGTTCACACTAATTTGTTTCCGAAATTTTTTTATGATATTTATGTTCCCTCTAATATCTGCACATGAACTTCAACATGTTACAGTGACTAACATGGCATCATCTTGTGAACTGCTCGCGATGTTTTGAATATACAATGGGATTAAAGAAACGGCTCATTCATCGTGGCGCTAAACAATATACCTGTTCTTTTTTTGTTTGCGTATGAATACGAGTAGTTCAGTCGTAAATAAATTCAGCTACACTTAATACACCAGAATAAAAAAAAAAGTCAAGTATTTTAGTCCCCATTGGTTCCACAAGGCCAGTTTTAAGGTTTTCTTTGGTTTAAAAAAAATTGTTAATTAGAAATATTCACGAAATTTTAGAGTGAAAAAATTATTCTTCATTAACGTCACAATAACATTATTTGTTGCCTTATTTATTTCACACTTAAAAAAAAAAAAACCTTTTTAGCTACGTTCTGACTCGAGCAAGTTGAAATTGGTGTAAAAATAAGAAAAACTACTAAGATATTTTTTCTAAAAATAACTTTTTTTTTCTGTTTAGATATAAAACTCACAATTAGACCTGAAATTCACCTACTCATCGACACGGTGCTGACAAGCACATTTAAGTCTTCAAAGATCGCCAGATATTATGCTATATTCGTTGCATTCGTAAGTCTTAAATGTTCTACAAAATTATGTGTGCATAATTACTGCAGTACGCAATGCACAGTCATCGCTGGGTTTCTAACAGACTCGTGGTGCTAATAATCCGTTGATGATTCAGGACGCTTTGAAATGTTGCGATGGATTCATTGCTGTTCGTAATATAACGATGTTATATCTTGTTAACATTTGACTATTACGTAAGACCATGAGGCGCCAAAAAGCACCTTATTCTTTATGTTGGACATATGTGAGTCGTCTCTAATTTAGTCGATGAAAAAAACTAAAGATTAGGAGAAAGACCCGTAACAAAGCCCTGAAACATAAAGATCCCAATGCTTCGAGACCGAGGTGGTCTAGAAACATTAGAACCCCTACATTCTAGAGCTTGGCTCGTGCTTTATTTGTTTCTTTTATTTTTTACCCAAACAGATCGGCTTGTGTCGAACAACGGGGCTCAGAATTTTTTTTTACAGAAATGCACGTGTTGCAGTCTAATATTTTACTAACAGCTGAATTTCAGTGAAAATGTAAATAATGTGATCAGCTAATTTCAGATAATTTATGTTGTATTCTAAGTGTCCGACTTTAAAACAAATTTGGAAGCACCGTACTAAAAATAGCTAATTAATTTTTATATTTTCATTTCTATGGCGCATTCAGACATCATAAGACCGCCTGGTAAAGGCTGTAGAGGGTTAACCAACAGGAAATTAAATATGCCTGCCCTGTACTCTTTCAGGTGAATTTGAAATTTAAAACACTGGAAAAGGGGCTTGATGTGCAGCTTGTGATTACGAAAATAACTATTTATTCGGTAAGTTTAAGATCAGCTTATTTTTGCGCAAAGACCTGCGGGTCTGTCTTCTTCTGGTTTTAACGACTCCAACGGGGAGGAGCAAAAGTTGGTTTGTTAAGTTTCTGCGGTTTTTGTAGTTTGTCTGTATTTGCTTGGAATATACAGTTCTACGTGCACTTTATGTATTGGATTGTCCAGAATTAATATTGTTTTAATAAGAGGTAAATTCTTGATGCCTAAAATTGAACCTAATACTAAAATGATGAAATAATTAGCTTATCTACTGAGCTAACCTGTGCATCAATCACATTTATTTTCCGAAGTACTTGAGCCACCTATTACGGCTAGGTTGATTGTTTAATCGAGGTTAATAGGTCCAGTACCTTCTATTAACAACAAAATACGCGTTTTTATTAAAGCGTTAAGAATCGGGGAGAATCTAGGGTAATAAACACGTTCCAAGAAGAATAATTCAAATCAGCCTCATTGGAAAAGTTCTAAAATTTATCACTTGTGCATTCATAGCAGGCATTCCAAAAAAATAAAATAAATTAAAACGAACAGTGTGGACTTAGGTTTTATAGACGTATTCACGATGTATTTTTATTATATTACTGCATCTATGTGCAAAACAAACAGTCTGTAGATAAATTTGATATACCTATAAATATAGTTGCGCGAACACGCTTCTGTTTTTCTTTTATAAATTTATAAGCATATAATATTTTGCGGCTATTAGGCATTCCGAAAAAAGGCACAGTTAAGGTTGTATATATCAAACAATCTGAACTGCTATGTTGCACGAGTTACTATAAACCTCGAACAGTCTCTCAAACATTCTCCTTGCAATATAAAAAAATTGAGTTATAACACTTTGTAACACCAATTTCAGAAAGGAAAAGACACATTTGTTCATAAGCCGCCAGGTACTGATATGTTTATACTGACAAGCACCCTATACAGTTTGAAGAATTATATTGAAACCAAATACCAATTCCAGCAGGATGACATTGTGATATTGATGACAGGGTATGTACACACTACCGGCAAATGAATTAAATTTTTTCCGGATTCATTCATGATACCTCTTACTCAAGCCGAATGTCTACCAGGAACAACCTAAAATATATGAAACAACTTGAGGGCATTCAAAACTAAATACTTCTACCCACACATAACGAAACATACCATTTGAAATTCAGGCATTACTTCTAGCGTGTCTTTGAATAAGTTAAATATGTATTCGGTGTAAATAATAACATGCATCGCGTATTGTGTTGTATTAGAAAATATTTAGTACGGATTAGGTAATTTTATGTGTGGCCCAGGATTAACATTTTTTCCAGACTCGACATCGCATCATATGACTCAACGAACAGTCAAGTTCACTCCCAAAGTACTGCAGGTAAGTGTGTCACGCAAGACGAATTTTTTTCTGGAAGTAGATAAAGTCAACCATTGCTGAAAACAAAAGTATTTATTTATTTTCGACTGCCAGTTATCAACTTGCCAGTGAATGAATGTCGTTTTAGTATACCAGTCACTGTTTTTTTAATATATCAGTCACCGTGTTTTTGTTATACCCGTCATCTACCGACGTTACAAAGACGATAAATTAAAAAAGAAGAAGCGTATGGAAGAGCAAGATGGGTTGTGAATCTTTCTCATAATTTGAGCGTTTGAGATTTGTATATCCATATTTCTTTAAAGTTTATCATTATTGATGTTTCTAAAGAGCATTTTATTTTGCTGTAATTGCAAGGGCGTTTCTAGAGTTTGAAAACCAACTTGAAATGCAGTAACTGATATAAATTATCTATAATGGTTGTAAATAAACAGTATGTGCCTTGTTTTGTACTTTCTGTAGTTTTTTTAAACATTGTTTAGCGTATAGAGTTTCTCAGGCCGCCCTATGATAGTCCATGCCTGGTAGGAAATGATATAATTAAATTAGGTATATTTTACTTGGGCTGATGTGCCGCTTAAAGTTATCCGCGGAATTCAGAGGCGTTGAATATTTTTTTCTTAATAGTTTATCCACACGAATGTTCCATGGCAGATTCAGACATACAATAATCTTTAGCACTCATATTTTTTTTTTTTACTTTCTTGAGCGGATCCCTCAACCCGGTAATTAAAATGCAGAGGGATGAACGTTTTCGTCATAGTGACGAAAAAAAGTCTTATACATGTTGAATCTCATTTCAACCGAAGGAGGGGGTAGAGGTGCTAGAAATAGGAAACCGATAAGCACTACGTCTCCTGCAGTCCTGTGAATGACGGCCGACTTTTCTGATAAGAGACTTGGCTTTTTCATGGCTACGTTTCTTAGCGAAAAGTCGGTCACCGTTTGGCAGCCACCTGGGTTCAATTTTGGCTCCGCGAGAGCAAATTTAATTTGCCTCACGCGTAGCAAGAAGAGATAGCGTCCGAACGCGCTTCGTCTGCTAACGCGTGCAAAGAACGCGGTTTGTGTGCTACGAAGCTACATCTGTAGACGAAAATGGAACCAGCAAACACCAATGCGTCGCCTCACACTAAACGAAAACAATATTGATTGTCTGCTACAAACCGAGCGTCGCGGCAAAGTGAAATCGGACGCGGGCTGAAATTCTGATCGTCTGCTCTATTTCACGTTAGATGTCATTCACAACCCGCGCTTCTTTTGCAAATCTCAAGATGATCTGCTACCGTACGCAAGCTGAGATCGACCGGGCAATGAAGGAGTACTATAGACAAGCACATCAAATACATCGACCTCTGTCGCTAATTGTATGCTGGTGTTCTAACCAAATTCTTGCCCGATTGTGAGCCTGCCAAGGGTTTAAAATGTCTCATTGGTTGATTGCACCCAAGTTGTGGCGCAACATCGAATTGGCAGACGAAAACGCTCTCGCCCCTTGATGAAAATCGGACTCCAGGAGACTTTTTTATTTTTATATGTAAATGTTGTTTGCCATACATCACGCAATGTTTACATTTTTTGCCGTCTAATTTAACCTTACTTGGTCAGAATAACATTTGATGCTACTAAATCTATTTATGTCATTTGCCAGATTCATAATGAAAACAGTATATTTCAAGACCTTACCCGTGTCACTAATAAAAAAAAACAACAGAAGTACCGTCCCGAGCACAGAATCCTGTAGAACTCCTGTTTAAAGAGTACGAAAAATTGATTTCTGAAGCCCAATTCTAACCACTTGTTTGCTTTTCTAAGAATCGGCTTCCCTTATGTGATTATTGTGCTATGCTTAAGGACAATATTAGGTTTCGGTAATAGCTTCTGATTATTTAGTCTATATAAAGGTTTCGCGAAACATAAAAAAATCCACCAGTGTCACCACCTCAGTAAATGCAATACATGAGTTCGCGAGCAACTTCATAAGTATTATAACTAGTTACACAGCTTATTGAAGCTACTTAAAAGACAAGCTGGGTATTGTGCACCGTCACTATAACTATGCACCTAAAAACACACCGGTTAAATGTTTACGCCAGCCGAGATATACCTTCGGTGAACATGAGCTTATAAATTCAACCATTACTTCGTAAGCCAAAGATTCATCTACCGCCCGTTATGGACATCTTGCATGAAGTTTCGTAACAATTTAGAAACACACATCAACGTCAACTCATCACTTAAATAAAAAAGAAATAAAAAAATCCAAACTCTTCTACTCGTCACATCGAAGCACACATATTTTTCAACACTTACTGTTGGTTACAAACTTCACTATGTTGCAAGTTAGCATTTCAAGCAAAAAAAAAAAAAGTACTGCTAATTTGCAAAAAAACATTATTCCTTGATCAGCAAAAATACAAACACTGCTTGTCGTTATAGCGGAGTCTTATAAACTAACACGAGGCTCTGACGTCACACCTCTGCGGTGGCGCTGATGTCGCAACGGCGCATGCGCAGAAGCGTTACCTCAGGCGAATGTGGTTTCTGCGCTCGCGCGGTTCCCACACCTGGTGTGGGCAAACGCGGGCTTGTTTGTAAACGGCGTGTCGGTCTATAGCTTTTTAATTGACATAAACTACCAACAGCGGGAGAGATCAATTTATGGGCCTAAAATTTCTACAATTAATGAAAGCATTGAGTATTTCGCTCCTATTGTCCCGAATGACAAGTGATGAAGCGGCGAATGACTGAGTAAACTGAACGTTTAATGGGGCTAACTTGTGCCCAAAAATAAAAGGAAAAAGAAAGATAACAGCAGAGCGTCGCGGGCGTCGAAGGCGGCGAAGCAGCAGGATCGAACGCTGAGGCGAAACTGACTTGGCTCGCCACGCGAATTCCCTTATGTACACGCGTAGGCTTCTGGAATAATCGGCGTAGAAGGTTCGGCGTGTAGAACTTTCTAAACTCGAACAAGCAACACGGTTCTCGAATTTACCAGAACATTACATTAGATGTCAACAAAAAGGCGTCCCCGCGGCCAGGAATCGAACCCTGGCTTTTCGCGTGGGAGGCAGGCGCTATAACCGTTAGGCCACGCGCGCGCTGCCTACTCGGCAAGCTGCGCGCGCGGCATTACTCCCTCCCCCCCCTTTAAAAAGTGCATCGCCCCGATGCAGCACAAAACAAACCAAACAAAAAGAACGGTAAGCTAAAGAGTCATTTGGAACACATAAGGTCCACAGTCCTATCGAGCGTAGTACAGCTTCATGCGCACGACGTGGACGACTTCTGGTCGTGGAGGGCGGCGTGATGAAGTCCGTGTTCCGTCGGGCATCCCCTCGTAGTTCAGATCCCCGAGTCGACGAAGCACTCTGTAGGGTCCGAAGTAGCGCTTCAAGAGTTTTTCACTGAGACCACGGCGGCGGATCGGTGTCCACACCCACACCCTGTCTCCGGGCTGGAAGTGGACGTCCCGACGACGAAGGTTATAGCGGCCAGTGTCGACTCGTTGTTAGGCTTGAATACGGTGTCTGGAGAGCTGGCGGACTTCTTCTGTCCGTTGGGCAACCACCTGGGCGTCGTCCCTTCCGTCGACAGCCGGTTCGTGGGGTAACATCGCGTCCAGCATTGTCGATACTTTGCGATCACGAACCAGCTGGAAGGGTGTCACTCCGGTGGTCTCTTGCACGGCCGTGTTGTAGGCAAATGTGACTTACGGCAACACCTCGTCCCATGTCTTGTGCTCCACGTCGACGTACACATCGCGACACTGTTAGCGCGAACACGACATCAGCGCATTTTCGCATTTTACTTCTAAATAGTATTAGCGAGCACGAAATTTTATCGCTTACATTATAGAACTAAATGAGCTCTCTCCGTAGCAATGATAACTTGGATGACATCCCTTGGTTTCAAAGAGAAAAACTGGAAAAACCGGCGATCGCTTGTTCGCGCTAACAGTGTCGCGCTCTGTACATGGAGATCATGTCGGCGATGGTCTTGTTGAGTCTCTCTGTCAGCCCGTTGGTCTGCGGGTGGTACGCCGTTGTGCGCCGATGGCTGGTGTGGCTGAGACGAAGGATTTCTTGCGTCAGCTGGGCCTTGAATGATGATCCTCGGTCTGAGATCAGAACCTCC
>JABSTQ010001123.1:0-24645 GCA_013358835.2 Ixodes persulcatus | reverse complement strand
TGCCCCAATCGATTTTGTTTCATCTCTTGATGCGAGGCGACGAACCAGAAACGGAGCCAGAGAACCTTACATCATAGTTGACATTGGCGGGCAGAAAATTGCAACCCTTTTAGATACGGGTGCCACGGTATCTCTTTTTGGAGACTTTGTAAAACAATTGTGTAAAGACCATAGTATATCTATGCGATCCTCACAAAAAAGGTTGCGTATGGCATCGAACGAAGTAATATCCGCTAGCGAGGGAGCTCGCTTGCAACTCTCCTAGCATGGACGGAAATGTCGGCAATACCTTACTTACCTGCCAGGTCTCGCTTGTGGCATCACTCTTGGGAGGGATTTTATAACCAGAGAGGGCATCATCCTAGACCTCGCAATGGGAGAATACCGGTATGGCTGGAACTCAACCCCTTTACATTTTCCAGTGAGACCTCAGACAATACCAGAGCGTCTCCCACGAGGCGAAGCACGCCGTTCTGAACAAAATGCAGACGTTTCGCTGATCACCGACGTAGGACAAAATATACGTGTATCCTTAAGTTCATTCTCTGGGACAGATATTCAGCGCGAACGTCTTGCGAAAGTGCTGAAGCCGTTTTCTCCAATGTTCACTGAGATTCCCGGGACGACTAATATTCTAGAACATCAAATCGATACCGGGGATGCCCGACCAATTCGATTCAACGCGCGCCCCTTGAGTGTTCATAAAAGAGAGCTGCTTGACCACGCGTTAGAAGAAATGATCGAGACCAACACGATACTCCCCTCAAACAGTCCGTGGGCCTTTCCTATTGTCCTAGGGCCCAAAAAAGATGAAACAGCGCGTTTATGCGTGGAGTATCGACCTCTTAACGCGATAACGAGAAGGGATGCATACCCTTTCCAATCGATCTCGTCCGTAATATATGCACTGGGATCGGCAAGCATTTTCACCACTCTTGACTGTAGTAGAGGGTTCTTCCAGATTCCTGTCGCCGAGGCTGACACTCCTAAGACGGCCTTCATTTGCCAGAGGGGCCTATTCGAATTCGATCGACTTCCTTTTGGCCTGTCTAATTCTCCCGCAAGCTTCCAGAGGCTCATGGACACCGTCTTGGGTGTCCATGAGCCTCTGGCTCATGGACACCCAAGACGCAGTCATGTGAAGAATAGGTGACCCTGCGTTGCTCAGCTGAAACAGTAGGTCCCGCCCGCATAGACTAGGACCGGGGCGATTCAATAAAATTAGGGGGCACTCTACTACGGCACCCTTGTAGGCTACCTTCATGTCCAATTGTCCTAGGACGGGGAGCTTGCCAAGATAACAGGAAAGCTTGACACCTGAAGGTTGCAATGGCGGCCATCTCTCCCAGTTCTTTTCATACATTTCGCGGGGCACAACACAGACGGGCGACCCCGTGTCTATCAGCATTGGCATGTCAACGCCGCACCACGTGAATGTCCTGTGAATTGAAGGCTCTAATTGCAACTTCCAAGAAGAAGTCAAAGTCCAGAGGTGCATAGCTTCGTCTACGTTCCCCTCCGCACAGTCTTCCGCCATCGCCAGTGCTCGTCCCCGCATGCCTTGTGTCGACGCCGTTTCGCGTTTCCTCGGAGCGTCGCTCGAGCACATTTTCGCAAGATGACCCGGTTTACCACAGTGATAGCACCTGCTTTTGGCCCAGCGGCATGCGTGGCTGTTGTGCTTCTTACTTCCGCAACGCCCGCATTTTAGAGTAGGCTCGTTCGTCAACACGCGCTGCGCGTCAACCTTCAGTACGGTGGTTGTATCGCCCGATATCTTATTTGCGTCGTCATCTGCCGTTTCGGCTGATAGTGCTATCGCTTCGGCCTCTTCCAAAGTCAAGTTTGCTTTTGCCAAAAGCTGTTTTTGCAAGGCCTTTGATCTGACGCCACAGACTATACGGTCGCGGAGCATTCGTTCCAGCATGCTGCCGAAATTGCAGTTGTCTGCAATGCGTCGGATGTCGACAAGGAAATGTTGCAAAGGCTCACCTTCGTGCTGACATCGATTGAAGAACCGGAAGCTTTCGGTTATCTCGTCGCGCTTTGGGTCGAAATATTCATTCAGTGTTGCAACTACTTCTTCGTAGGTCAGACTGTTGGGTTTCTTCGGAGCGACTCGTCCCGCTAGGATCTGCACAGTCTTTGTGTTTAACGCTGCTACGAGCAACGCCCTTTTTCTCGCGGTGTCGGTAACTCCCGTTGCATCGAAATAAGCTTCTGCCTTGATGACGTACGCTCTCCAGTTGTCCCTCTCGCCGTCATAATCGGGAAGATGGTGGTGAGCCAAGGCTGGCGTTGTCATTGCTGCAGGTTCTTGAAAGGCCGTACCGTGGCTTTGCTCGCCGTGATCTTCTTTTAGTGCATGGGTTCCTGTCTTGCTCGTCGCCACTGCTACATAGCAAGCGCACACACGGTGCGTGGACGACTGACGAGACCAGCGCTGGGGACTGAAAGCGTTTATTCGTCCGTGAACAGAGTATTTAACACAAGCAAGAGAGAGGGAGTTGGGAAGGGAGAAAGGGCGAGGAAAGACATAACGGTGCAGTTGTTGATACGTCTCACGCCTGGCTCAGGCGGCGGGAGATAGCATATCAAGATGATTTACAACAAGTCGTGACCCGGGAACAGTTGCTCAGAGCCCAGCGAGCGGACGATCTGTGCCAGCAGATATCTACGCGGTTAAATCAACCCAGTTCCAGGGGACAGGACTTGACTGATGCACCCACAGACACCTACGTTCAGAGTAGCGATGGATTTTTACTTCGATACATACCTCAAGCATATGAGGGTGACCCTACCACGTCGCCATTCCGCGTAGTCGTGCCGAAAATATTACGACGTACTTTTATAAGTTACTTTCATGACAGTGTCCTAGCAGGTCACAGTGATGGGAAAAAAACCTACCAAAAGCTCTGCCGCATTGAAACCTGGCCTCGAATGAACCGCGATGTCTTGCGTTATGCCCGCAGCTGTCTTCAATGCCAGACTACAAAACCCCGAGGCGGGAAGCTTCTGGGTTTCATGCAGTCGGTTGAAACTTGAGAGTCATCGTCCTTGGGAAATTGTCGCGTGTGATATCATGGGCCCATTTCCACGCAGCCCACAAGGCAACAGGTACCTCCTTGTGGTCACCGACCACTTCTCCAAGTGGGTCGACCTTCATCCCCTGCGTCAACTTACGTCCAAGAAGATATGGGACAAACTTCGAGAAACATTTTCCCGGTTTAGTTATCCTGGGTCGCTAAACTCGTCAAACACAAAGTTGGCACGAAGTTCGCGGAGCCTGCTGATTGGACTCCCGCGACGTTGGCGTCACGCGGAACGAGATGTCAATCATCCAAGCTCTCTCAGTGCTCAAATTCCTGCGAAAATGTTGGGCACAAAGTTGTAGCGAGCTTCATCGCAGCGAGCGCGAGCAACACCGTGGGGCCAGCCGATTGAACGGCTGCGCTGATGACGTCGCGCCCGCGTGTCCCTACATCCCTACGCCTCGATAGAGTCAATGAAACGTAGATTGTACCTAGGCGGGCTGTAAATACTCTGAACTTTCTCGTCGGAAGATCGTTGTTTGTGGAAGTTATTGGTGACGACAAAGTGACGTTTCACAACTTTGGGAAGGAGTTATTTGAGGCCAAAATCTTCGCTTCGGAATCGAGGCGAAGTTTAAACTTTGTGATATTGTGGAGCCGTGCGCGGTATACGCGGTTTCAGAGCTCATCTTCCGCCACTGTCAACAACGCCACCGGGGTCACCCACAGGCGTTGTGTATATGTATAGAGACGTCGGTAATGTCTGAGAGATGAGAGCGCGAGGGGGGATGGCGAGAAAAAGCCGGGGAAAGGGAAAAAAAAAAGGTATAACCAACACAAACACACTCTCAAATAGGGATCAGGAAGGGCCGTAGAAATTGTTCGAGAGAGAGAGAGAGAGGGGGGTGAGGTGATAGTAGTGAAGAAGGGGGATATCCCTTCCCCCGAATTTTTAGAGCGCAACTCTTATGCGCCCCTTTCGAGCTTGTGCGGCGTCGCCGTCGGCGTAACTGCGCGCGCGTTGCATTATGGGACGTTTTTTCACTAAATTTAGCGGGGAAATTGACGTCACGTGATTTTGACACCAATTAGGTTTCCCCGCTAAATGAGAAAGCAATAGGATAGGAGGAGGGGGAGCGTAGAGGCATACCCTCCCCTCCGTGCCCTCCCTTCCTCCTCCTCAAGAGCTGCGCTTTAATTCGACATTAGAGAGAACTGTAAACGTCTGTCATTTTTTTATTATAACTCTCTAAAATGCTATAGTCCGGGGCTGGGGCGATATCCCCCCCCCCCCCATCCCTTACACCCTTATGCCCTTTGCGCGCCCTTTTTGAACGCCACTGGGGGGGGGTGAATCGCCCCCCTCCCCGTTCTTCTGTTTCGACGACCCTGCTTAGAGGCGTTCCAACTGAGCGATGACGAAAAACAGCAGAGCGTGCAATTTTCTAAATTATGGTTCTAGAGATTCTGGAATTAAAACGGGGCGCGTTCCATGAACTTACGAGCGGCCATGACAGACTTTCAATCGAGAGGCTCGTGCCAGGGTTCGTTCTGTGTAGTGTGCAGGCGCGTTTAGTGACGTCCTTTTATAGTTCATAACTTTGACGTCAAGGTCAGGATGATCAGTTGTGAACGACAAATTTGACGGTGCGTGTTCGAGTCGACGGTGAAAAGTTTGGTTGTGTACGATGAAAGCTTGGTGTCCTCGCGTTCTCGAAAAATCACTGTCAATACATTACTCTTATTTCAGTTGATGAACGCAGAATTAATCCCAGTTTGGCTTATCTTTGAAAGTCTGTCATAAAAGGATTTTATCTCCCGCTGGTGGGGGACAACTGCCTGCAAGCAAAATCCGTCCAAAGGTGGACAATGCTACTCGGCTGCTTGTGACCTAGCCACGTCGGGCTACACACTGATCAAATTCAAAAGGCCGAGATAAATAAAAGGGACGACAGGGACGTTTTTTTTAGTAAATTCTGCTTTATCGGCGGAAATAAGAACAATATCAGACTATCAAGTTCGACGGTGTTGATTTTAGAATGCAATTACCCAAGCCTCCGCTGTGTTTTTAGAGACCATCAAGGTCGCAGATGATAATCTTCATCATGACATTATACGTATACGAACCATGTTCGTCTCCGTGTGCTGCTCTAGCTCGGCGCCTAGGGAGTAGTAGGGATTTTTCCCCCTTTCAATGAAAAACGTCACGAAGATATACGGATCTGCGGGTTTGTGAGAAAAGAAAACTTCGCAGCAATCTTTCGGCTCCTCCCCCCGCTATGTCGTAACACGAAGAAGGTTGTGTCTGACGAGTTTAGCGACCCTGTTGTCCTTTTAACAGACCAGGCCTCCTACTACACCAGCACTGTATTTGAAAATTGTGAGATTCTCGGTATCCAACATAATTGTACTTCCCCTTATCACCTCCAGGCCAATATTACTGAAAGAGTAACTCGCAACCTCCGGGAAAATGCTAATTTTGTACACTAACGAACACCGCGACTGGTACTCTTATATCCCAGAGATGGCCTTTGCTATTCATACCACAGAAAACCGAACCACGGGATTAACACCGGCACGATTGAATTATGGTCGGGAGCTAAGAGTACCCATGGAAAACAGTATAGAGCTTGCGCCAGATGCTCGCCCGCGCCAATCACACTCATGGTTTGCGCAAAGACTCTGTGATAATATCCGAAATACAGTGACAATGGCCCGGGGGAATATCGAACTAGCCCAATCACGACAACGAACCCAATATAATAAAGGCCGGAAAAACGTCGAATTTTCAGTCGGAGATCTAGTTCTCCGACATACTCACCCGCTCAGTAACGCCAGCCAAGGATTTTCCCTTCACTCGCCAAACAATGGGAAGGGCCATTCGTGGTCGAGACGCGAATTACACGCCTCGCATATTGATTACGGTGCCCCATAACCGGCGCATGCGTCGGACCTGTTAACATCAATGACTTGAAAACTTTTATTGAACGTGGCGAAGAGTGTTGTGAGTCCAGTAACGTCGTCTCCATCTTGTCTAATTGTGCCTCTTCTTGACCTCGACTACCTGCAGCCATGCCGCCAGACCAACCGTGGTCACGGCCACGCCACCCGCCACCGCGGCGGTCGTCTTACCATCGGTCGCGCTCCCCCGGCAGCCGCAGCCTCAGCCATCGGCCGAATCCTCAGCACCCACGGCGACGCCCCCGAACCCATGAGGTTGCGACGTGGTGCATCATGGAGCATCACAGCCTTGTGGGGTTCGCTTCCCGCCTGCGGTGGGATCGACAGCCACAGGTCCCACAAGGACTGGCACCGGCCGACGTCCCAGTACCATTCCAGGGACGCACCCTGATTGAGCGGTGCGCAGAGGACACACCTTCAACCTACACCGACGAAGAGCGTGCCGGGTTATGCGCCCTGTGCCAAGTGCCCATGATAGCGGAGGAGAGTCATATACACGGGGCCCTCCACACCGAGCGTCGCCAACGACAAAAGAACAACGCATCGGCAGCAACTCGGCCGCTAACATCCGCCGACGTCGAAGCGGCGCTCATCGTCGTGTCGAGATCGTGCCCCGAGAGGCTTAGGGCGCCTGACCAGGCAGCACACGAAGATGTCATCATTGACCACACTCCCTCCTGCCTCATTCAGCAAACCAACGGCCCCGAACGCGGTATAGGACACCGGCCGTGCTCAGACCATAGGATTCCGAGGACGCCGGGAGTGTGGATCCCAGCGGACAGGCACAGTCGCTGTAGAGCCGCAGGGAGAGGAGCGGCCGGCAGAGTCCTTCTCGAGCAGCCAAGCACATCTCTGCGAAAGCCGTAGCCATGAGTGGATCGCGCATCCGAGTAGACGTTAACACTAGGACCACAGTGAACGTCCCCCGTTCCAGCGCAGGCGTCGAGAGTCAACACTTTTCAGTCGAAGCTCAGAGTGCAAAAAGCCAGAGTCTGCTTCCACCGTCCTTCCTGCCAGCCGTCGCGTCGCCCCAAGCTCTCCGATTTGCGCCCTTTCAAAGGTCCTTTGGACCGCACGTCAGATACCGTTCGAAGTCCCAGTACTATCGTACGGTCCTCCGTTCATCTTCGAAAAGCTCAAGACTCGCAAAACCGCCATGTGAGCCACCTTGGTCGACATCACAGTCCGGTGTGGAGAACCTCGACAGCGACGTCGGCCTGTGCGCCCCGGATGCAGAGTCGTACACGCTATTCGCCCGCCTGTTCAACCCGGTGATCGAGGACTACCACGGCGGCTTCAAGGCGACCGACAAGCACTCGCTCACGGGCTTCGGAGACCTCAGCACCTTGGTCAACGTGGACCCCCGACGACCATTTCGTCATTTCCACCGGCGTGCGCTGCGGACGCTCGTTGCAGGGCTACCCTTTCAACCCGTGCCTGACAGAGGTTCAATACCGTGAGATGGAGGAGAAAGTGAGCTCGACTCTGCGCATGCTGGAGGGCGAGCTGAAGGCCACCTACTACCCAATGACCGGCATGGGCAAGAAGACGCAGCAGCAGCTCATCGACGACCACTTCCTCTTCAAGGAGGGCGACCGCTTCCTGCAGGCGGCCATCGCTGCCATCAAAATCAAACTAGAGTGTTGTAACCAAACGCTCCCTTCCCCCGAAGGGGGGGAATATGTGGGGAACGGAAAAAGACGAGAATAAAGAGGAGCGACAACCGGGGGGCGAGCGGGCACGCGAGGCAGTCGGAGCTTGAACTCCGCGAGAACTGGTGTTCGTTTTCTGGTCTCCACAATATATATATATATATATATATATAAATATATATATATATACATATATATATATATATATATATATATATATATATATATATATATATATATTGACAACCCTTATTTATATCAAAACGGCTCTTCTGCAGCCTCTTAAATTGGTTTCATACAAAGTCGACCTTATGAGTAAGATCAAAATTAAATCATTCTTCATCTTTGTTTTCTGTTGATTCCATCTACCGCTCGTTTTACAGTAGCGGAATGGAATATATTACCAAATGAGATTGTTACCGAAACTATCGTCACAAAATTTTATAAAATGACTAGTGCCCTTTTAATCAAACTGATGAGACTTCGAATTGAGTTAAGGACTCTAAAACTGGTACTGTCCAAATGGTATGCGCGTTGCCTGATATGATAATATTGTTTGTCTGATTTTTTGATTGAATTGTCAACTTGCTTTTAAACCCGGCCTTCCTTGTGTTGTAACTAAAACGATTATATATGTGTAAAATAAACAAATAATATAATCTGGCAAAACGCTTCTATATTTTGACATCTGAATAGGTAACGCGATCTCCTAGATTTAAAAAGTACACATGCTTACAAATCTGTGTATTAATAAAAAAAATCTAGCAGGAGAGAAAGCATTTTAAAGAGCTACCTCGTTACAAAACAAAAACTAATAGAGTGCAATCACAATTTCATTACCTTTGACGGAATGCCTAAGCCACATAATCTTTCGCTCGCGTCAGGGTAGTTTCTGTTTGCAGTATGCGCAGTCTTCCTGTCTATCGTCGCCGCACCAGCCTTTCGCTGCTATTCTACTGGCACGAATGCCTGGAAATAGCTGCCTCTTTCTGACCGGGCTTGCTCTGCGAGCACTTTCTGGCAGAAGGCATCTTTTTGTCATCTGCGGGCGTGCCGTTCATGCCTTAGTCGGAGGTTGAGTCAAGGAAGTAGCGCGTTCGAAGTAGAGGACTGAAGATATAATACGAACGACTCCCGCTGAGGTGAATACCTTTTACTTTACTTTTGTGCTGTTCAGCTCGTGCCGACGAGTAACTATGGTGCGCTCGTCGGTACCGACCTTGGACCGATGGACGAACCGCCGCACCTGGTTGCGCTCCGAATTCTACTTGAAATAGAAGCAAAACCCCGAAGGTGGCAGATGTCACTAACCACTGAAAGCTGACCGTTTACATGCTCATCGTAGACTGAGGGACCGGTGAGAATGCATTCGGGCATGTCTCCAGGCCGGCCGATATCGGTTCTCATGATTACGACGTCCACGGGAAAGGTCCTGTTGAGGGGAATGGATTAGTGAATTCACCATACTATGCGTCCGAACTCATGCTTTTTGAAGAGTAGATCCACTTACAAAACAACAATTTGAGTGCCGACAATCTACTATCGATTTAATATTATTTTTTTTTTTGCGAGCGTCAGAATCTTGTTTGGTATCGCAGAACAGTTTCTAATGGCAATTTATATAAAAAATCGACCTCTTGAACTTTAGAGAGTTTTGAGGCTTTTATTCTGGCAAAAAACAAACTACTGTAATTAAACCAATAAATGAGTGCATTCAAACCTTTTCCGAAGGAGTCTTTAGGTGGTACATTTATTATGCTCAAGTTTCATGAGTGAGGGTTTCAGGAAAACAATTTCAACCTGAACAATTTTTTTTTTCTTCCCTTTGCAAAAGGGAAAAAGGAAACAAACCATATGGTCGATGCTGCTATTCACAGATGATGATACCGATGCTCACGTCTGTTGGAGCTTTTATGGTTGTTCACTTCAAAGAAGCTTTCACGTTTTTGCTTTATGTTGGTCCGTCTGGGATCAGCAGCGTCAACCAGATTTTTTTTACTGTTGTTCTGCCTATGCATAACAAATTTTGACTTCAATGTTATTTTATGTAAACTACACTCATTAAATTCGAGCATAATTAATGCACCACCAAAACACATCTTCATGAAAAGTTTCACAGCATTTAGTTTGTTGTTTTATTTATACTTTTCATGCGCACGATTAGCACTCGGAAGCACACTCTATAGAAAGGCTGCGAGGAAGCTCTGGTAATATTGTTGGACGGAAAAGCGTTTTTTGCGATTTAAAATAAAGCTTCAGATATTTTGCAACAAGGAGTTTCAGTCAACAAGATGATTCAAGCTTCGTTACTATGACGCGCAGCTTATTTTGAAGCTATCGTAACCAGAAAACAAGCAATACCAAATTCGTGATTGATGAGCTTCAGCGAGATTTAAGACAGACTGCAGATGACTAAAACCCAATGTTTGTACCCAATGGCAACAAACTTGACCTTTTCATCAATATAGACGCACTGCTCTAAGAATCTAATGCTCGAATAACTTCAATTCATGGAGCACAGACCTGTCCGAGAATCGACTTTATTATAGCGTGCCACGCACCTATCGTATTGACATTCGGTGAATGATATGACCCCTCGGGTACTGACTCAACAAATCATATTTTGAATGCTGTTTTTTACGTGTTCCTTTGTCTTGTTTGTCTTTGGGTTTCACAATTACAGAAAACATTTCTTAATTTAGAAAATTGTTCACCCTCCCTAGCATTTCTTAATATTTATTATGTATCTGCAATTATATATTTAAAAATTTCACGTCGAATTATAATAATATTTTAACCGCTTTGGTGAACTGGATACCTTGTAAATTAGGGGAGAAAAAAAAATTGAAAATGAAGCCAATGTTAACTCAAACGTAGCATAAATATAGTATAAGATTATGAATATTATGCTGGAAAACGTTGAACACTGACAACATTAAATATTTGAACAAACTGAAGCTGACACTGGCACTAAGAAGTCAACACGCACATCAAAAACATTATCTTTTTATTGGGACCTAACCAAAAGGTCACAACTAAAACCTTCAAGAATCCAAGGTTATCCCTGTGAGTTACTCTCAAACATTCCATTTGTGAACACACAGAATTCCTGCGTGGCCCTAAAGCAATGTATCCATGTGGTATTACTTGCCAGACGTAACTCGCCCACTTCAAATTGTAATTTTAAACCAATAGAACAAGATTCTAGTCATCTATATACCCGAGAACCTTTAATCAACGATCACGCAAAAGTGTGCGCATTAAAAGGATTTAAAAATAGAGAGAGACAATATACATGTTTTAAATATTTTTACTACATTCAGACCAAAGGAATAGCCTTCCGAACTTTGTTATAAATTTCGCAATGTGTGTATATTTTATCACATTTTTAAATCAGTAATTTTTTTAATATAATTGTTTATATCACTAATTGACTGTGATCAAGCTTGTCCCCCTTCAAAAGTACACTCTAATGTACACAGCAGTATAAAGAGTAGAGCAATTGATTGATTCATATATTTACATGTATACCTGCTGTCCCTTTAAGCATAATGCAGGGTACGAGAGTGAAAACATCGAAGGTATATGCACATGAGCAACCGAAAGAGCACAATTCACTATATAAGGAATGCCTGTGATATATCTCAAAAACATCAGCATCGGCAGTATAAGAGCTTCTTTCGCCAATATATTCCAATCACAGATCGTTTGAAGAAAACAAACGGAAAAAAAAAGCACGGCATGATAACGACATTTTTTTAATTTTTTTAGGATGATCCTACTTTAATGACACCTGACGCGGTGCTGGGATGTAAGTGCCTTTCACGATACCTGTATGCCATGGTATATACTGCTAACAATTTCAATCGTAAGCATCTCTTTGTTCAAGAAGGTTCCAATATAGTCTGTGTTCCATTTCAATGCAGCTTGAATAGGGCTGTAGTCGCTTATCGAAAATCTCAGCTCTTGTTTTCAACTTCGACCTAACATGTGCTCAAAGTAACTTTGCGGTAGGTTCTAAATAACACAAACGTAATCTAATGCTGGTTTTATAAAAGAAACTAGAATGTTTGTTTCACGCTGCGCGGCGCATTTTTTCCGTATAAAATAACTCATTATAGTAGCTTTGGCTACTGAGTTATCTATATTCTTTTTCTATATTAAATTTGATGACAAATATACTCCGAGGTACTTTCATTTTTTAACACGTGCCTAAAATTTGCGCAGATATAATATTTAAAAAAAAAAATTTATTGTTTGATATGCCTAATAAATATCGCCAGAGTTTTATACAAATTTAAAATAGATTTATGGGTTGTCGCTATTGTTTACATCACCTGGCTTAATACACCTAGAAAAATACAAATGAAAATCTTGGGTGTTTTACCGGCAGTCTTTGAAACATATTTTGAACAACTCTCCAAGCTAATAACTGAAAAATTTTATCAGGGGTGAAGGAGCTTACAGTTTTCGTTTCTAAAATGTAATATCAATAAATCTGCATAACAATCGCGTGAATGCTTTCCTAACAGATCGATTTATTTTTCTATATAAATTTCTGGCCAACAAATTCAACTAAAACTATATATCTTTTAACGTTTTTTTTTTTTCAAACGTCATTCACGTAAGTTTTTGTTTTTATTAATATAGGATAAAAAAGTTTATATTGTACAAGTAACAATAAAATAACCTGATGTGATGACAAATAATGATCAATTTTGTTGCGCATTGCCTGCTCGTGCCTTAAATGCGCTGTGCATCACTCTAGTGCTTCTAAGGCAAGATTGCAAAGCCTGCCGATCCTCTCCTAACCACCTCGTCACAAAGGAATCGCTCGCGCCAAAAGGAATTGATTTACTTTCAAAATGCTGGATTACGTAAATATTACGACGATTGAGACACACGAATAAAAATTCACCAACACCTGTCACACACCAGTGCAGGTCGACTTACTTGATAAAATCAAACAGCCGATTGTAGTATTGAACTTGTATGGCCTCATACTGCCTGATACCCAAAACAACTAGGCCCGGCCGACTGCTAGAATACGACATCTCATGATCGATCAATTTTCGGAACATCTGCAACAGACATACGCTAGTCATGTTTACAGAATACTAAAACATCTTTCTGAGTGCTGCCCATGAAGTGGGGCCATGACATTCGCATTAAGGTGTGATGTCTCAAGAAACTCTTAAAAATCAGGAGTCGGGTCGCCCGAACTAGGGAGCCTTCATGCGCGCTTTGCTAGGGTGATGCCACCCTTTGTAACACCACTCGCCGACAACCCAGCAGCCATTTTGGTTCTCGGCGATAATTCGTGGGGCTTATAACCCTCCCGGAAACAAGCACCTTATCTCACAAGTTCGGAGCAGCGTTGTGGAACCCACGGAGGGAGTATTAGCATTTTTCCCCTCGGATGGCAGGTCCGAAGGACACTAAGGCCACTTTCCGGCGCACGGGGAAGGAATGAGGAACGACATGGCGGTGGAAGAGGGTGTGGGAAAGGGAAACAGGCATTTGGCATCACTCTATGCGAAGCACACATGAAGGCACTCTAGCCCGAACCTTCTACTACAGTCATTGAAAGATTAACAGACGTGGGATCAGGTGAGTTTTTTAGATGGACCTGCTGAGCAAAGCTTACACAACAAACAAAAAACACCATTCACACTGCTGGACTTGCAATTGTTTAATGCTCCTCTTTTTCGTTTCCTCTTTGCGAGTTGGATGTATCAAGTTACGGGCTTTAGCTGAGCAAGTTGGTTCATTGCTTGTGAATAAGGCCAGCTGGCCTCATTCACAAGGATGTATCAAGCTCGTTCCTGCAAATGGTTTTTACCGTTCGACTCCGAACATTCAAAAAACGTAATACGAGAGATCGCCATACAGCACAATCATCCGCCTTAAAAAAGTCATGTGCACACCAAGTAGGGAGACGTTTCGACATACAAATATCCAGGTTACTTGGAGCTGACTATTTGAACACACTTTTGATATCGAAGTGCAAAAATATCCGCAAGAACTCGAAGCGCGGTCCGGAAAACGTACAACAAACAAAAAAGAAGTCTGGAAGCCCGCTTGTTGTAGCGCCGTGTCATCATGACATTACCAACAGGCTAAAGAAGATAGCAAGACGGCAAGGGGTACACGTTGAGTGTACCGCGGCGAACAAGGCATCTTTCATGTGTGGCAAGATCAACCAGGCACAAAACACACTCGAAAAACAATGTGACGTAGCACACAAGACCAAGTACGCCCAATTTCAAAAAGAGGTCATCTATGAGATTTCCCATGACGTGTGGTATATGTTATATAGGCCAAACAGGACGCTGTATAAAAGATCGAGCAAGAGAACATTCCGCATCTTTTCGAGCCTGAAATTGGCACTAAAGTAGAGTCTGAGATCGTCCTTTTGTAGTGACAACTCAATCTAGACGCTCTAAGCGTCCCAACAAACCTGAAATCACAATCACGCGTAGCTTATTTCCTCGTTAAAAGCGTGTTCAAAGATCGCGACACGCCCTTCTTGGAAAGAATTTTCTTTCGACAGAAGTGGTCGACGAAGGGCGCTTGTCGGCGAGTTGCAAGCGATGGCTTTGCCCGCGGAGAAAAAGACAAGTCTTATCTAAATGTGTACCTATTAGACTCTCTGCGAAACAAGTTATAATAAAATCATTTGGAGTCTGCACGTGTTGTAAGGCTTTCATTGGTCTAAGCAATGCAGTCCGCCAGAAAAAAAATCCACATGTTTTTCAACTACCCCAAGATGAATAGCTAGTTTTGTCATTTAGGACTTCGTATCTGTGGGAAGTAACACAATTTAAACAATATACCTAAGATCAAAAACGACCTTTTTCAGGAATGACTTTAGTGCCCCTTTAACAGCAGCAGGACACTTAGCAGCTCACTGCCGTACATGCGAATGTGAAGCAAAACTACACGAAGTTGGTATTGTGGGAAGGAACACAAACCAACTCTTGCGGGAAATGCTGCAAGCCCTAGCAATCAAGGACAAGGTGTCAGTGCCCCTTCAGTGTCAGTGCCCCTTCAGTTGCACAGCACCACAAGGAGGAAGCGTTCCTGTGGAGAGCCACGGTGTCTAGTCAAGTATAACAGAAAGGATAATGCGTTACCGCTTCATCCCACCCCCCCAAAAAAAAGTGAAAAGCGGCTTATAGAAAAATAAAAATAAATTATGAATTATGCGATATAAAACGAAAAGAAAATATTAATTACTCGCAAAGAAAAAAAAAGGAGAAGAGGAGCATTCAACAGTTGCAAGTCCAGCACTGCGAATGAAAAATGTTGTGTGTTGCGTAACAATTGCTCAGCTGGTCCATCGAAAGCAAGGAGCCACCTAGCTCAGCTTAAAGGGGTACTCCGGCGATTTCTTCATGATCCCCGATTTGCTTGACATTTTGCTAAACTCGCCAAACAACATCGCTAAAACGGTATCCGAAATATTAGGCTAAAATAATTTTTTTTTTTGGCGAAGTTATTGAATTTAAAATTTTGGTCCTCATCATGTTTTTCAAACTGAAAGTCTCTACTGGCAAAAACGAAAAAGTGACGTCAGTGGAAGGCAAGGGTTCACTCTTTGGTCTGTAGAATTTGTTCCCAACTGTTTTGAAGCAGCTCTATGGTCTCAAATAAAAGCTATGGAAGCTCGCTCCAGGATCCGCGCTCCAGCACCGAACAAATGATTGGCGTATTCTATTTTTTAGACTGTTCGCTCGACTGGCAAGCCTGCCCGCCACTGACATCACGGCACTGAAAAGTGCGGGTAAATTTGAATGTTGGTTTTTGCATCATTTTCATTGCCGATTTCGCAATAACTATTATGAATTTTGCGATACTAAATAGCATACCGGAAATGATAAAGGCCGGGGAGTTAGAAAATATAGTTAGCTGAGGTAGCTCAAAAATCGCCGGAGTACCCCTTTAAGCCGGTGCCATGGTCTGGTGAGCTCATTGTCTTTGATTACTGGTCCCCAACCAATCATATTGTCGAGGGTAGTGACCAAAATTACAATAAATAAACAAAAAGAAATACACGTTTAGTGGGGCGAACTTGTGCCCAAAACAAAACGGGAATAGAAGATAATAGCAGAGCGTCGCCAGCGTCGAAGACGGCGTAACATCGGCATCGAACGCTGGGGCGAGACTGACTCGCTCGCCTTGCAAAGTCCCTTATGTACCCTCGTAGGTTTCTGGATCAATAGGTGTAGAACTTTCGGTGTGTAGAACATACGAAACTTGATCAGACGAGAACGTTCTCGAACTTACGAGAAGGCCAAGTTTAAGGAATAAATAAAAGGACAGTCCGCTGACTGGAATCGAACCTATAAAATTATATATATACACCTTCTGCGCGACTGTCAAGCGCGGTAACCACTCGGCCCCGCACGCGCTTGCTCGCCGACGCGCGTGGCACGCCCGCCGGCGAGCAAGCGCGTGCGTGGCCGAGGGGTTACCGCGACAGCAAGCGCGCCCGGGTGGCCATTATCAGCTGATCCAGCTATCTGCAGCAGCATCGAGTGTCCGGAGGAGGCAAGCGGAGTCAGTCTCGCCCCAGCGTTCAATGCCGCTGTTACGCCGACTTCGACGCTCGCGACGCTCTGCATTTATCTCCTATTCCCATTTTGTTTTGGGCACAAGTTCACCCCCTTAAAGGGATACTGAACCGAAATTTGGATTTCGCAAAATAAGGCCGCAGAAGCGTTGAACGGGGCGCTGCAAACTCCAAAACATCAGTCATACATCGATATCTCAAACGGATGGCCGTACATTTGTAAAAGAAGGGCGCGATGAAGTGAGGTCTCTGACGTCACTGTCCTCCGGGAGAATTTGAGAATGAGGGGAAGCGGCCTCGCTTCTCTCCTCCTCGCTTCGGTTGACCAGCTCGAGGGAATGAAGCGAGGAGGAGAGTGAATGGGAATCGTGACGTGCCTTGTCTCGTCGGCCTCGTCGGCCGTGTTCAATCGAAAACTTATTTTCCAAAAATACGGCGATCCGATGGAGATATCGCTATCCGCGTCTCCAACTAACTATAGGTGGCGCCACTCATTTTCCAAAATGGCGGTTATAGTGAGGGTCGGAGATGCGTGCCGCTGTTGAGCCTGTCCAGTGTGCTGGCTTCACTGAGCGACACAAATTATATCTGGTAATACGAGGAAGCTAGGGTGTTATGAGCGCAGGTGACCTTTTTACCCTGAAAACAAGAACGGTGTTTAGCGTAATATTTACGCAAGGATGCGCGTTTTAATTCTGGAGCGAAACCGAAACTAACCTCTATTTTGGATTTAATTTCTCGATATAGGTCTTGCTTTCGGATTCTTTCATAACTCAAGATGTGTCTCACATCGTAATTATTTAGTTCGAAAAGTAGTTCGCGGAAACTTTATTTTGTGCCATACATGTTCGATCCAGGCTGGTATTTGTAGTCGTTGTAGTTGTTGAAAAAATCAGTGCTGATATTTGTGCGTTCTCGCTGCCTTTTCTCGCTCAGATAATTGTTATTGGAAATAATGAACTGCTGGCCTTTTAATGGGTTTTTGGGTATTAAGATGATTAATTGGTTTAACGTTATCACAAGAATGAGAGAATAATTCCAATTTTTACAATTTGTCCACAAAACGTATAAATTAATAAACGCTGTTCTCACTGCAACAACCCAAAGACGAAATCCGAATCAGACAACTGAAGTGTGCATGTATTTTTATAGCAACGGGTAACGGATAGGAATTTATATTACATCCAGTGTTTGACTGTTTGTCTATCTTTATAAAGATGTCAGAGTTTTTCATATGATAAAAAGAAAACAAAATTATACCTTTCTGGTAAGACTATTAAGGTTAAGTGGCGTATTTTCGTGATTTTGGTGTTAATTGGGGAATACATTGCCACGATTTGTATTAATAATTATAATATTAAAATTCAGATATTTTAATACGCAATTTTTTAAGCTCCATTATAATTTGTTGCTTATTATCTAATTTCAAACGCGCGATCAAATATGACAATCAAAAGTGTTCCAATTATCATCACTGGTGATAATTGCAGCACTTGTAATTACCCAGTAATAAAATAAAAATAGTCTAAAATCAATGAAAACATTCTAGCTAATGCGAGAAATCGATGTAAAATTACATTATTCTGGGTAAAGTATATTTTGCTATCAAAGTCCAGACTTTTGACTATCGGCAAAACGTCCAAAGTCGCTGCCAATATCTTTCCAGACCAAATGCCCAAATGTAAAAAAAAAAAAAAAAAAAAATTAATTACCAATCTTTTTATAGCTTTTAGTTACTTTCATTTTTACGCTCCGTCGTTTTGCCAATCTCAGCCTTTCCAGTTCGAAGGAACGCCAATACCTACTTGCACGTCTGCTCACTGCAGCAACTTTCGTTGGCGTTGAAAGCCGGTGAAACAATAGTGCGTTTTAGTATTGCGTATACGAGCGAACGCAAGCGCTGTGTGTTTGCGTTAGCTTTGCGTGTTCCACACTGCGCGTGTGCGGAGCCCAAAATTACGGTTTGGATGGCGCATGGCAGTGAGGCACACGCACAACGTGGGCACGCAACTCTAACGCAAACGAACACCGCTTGCATTTGCTTCTATGCGCAATACTAGAACTCTCCAGTAAGGTACAATCCCATACCCGCTGCAGCACTACGTTGGGACAGTGAAGAGTGTTGTTTGGGTTCGGAAATGACATTTCCCGAGCCATGATCGCGAGTAGTTCCGCCGTGCCCGCTGAGCACGAGAAACGGGGACCCTCACTACAGCGCTTCCCGTTTCTGCCGCGGGAGGGCGAGCGTCGAGCTGGAGACGCGAATAGGAGTGATGTTTTCGGGTTATGCAGCGTTCCGCCTATCTATCCAGCCCTGTTTTGTGAGCTCGAAATTTCAGTTCAGTATCCATTTAAACGTGTATTTCTTTTTGTTTATTTATTGTACTTTCGGTAACTACTCGTGAAATTTTGGTGGAGGTGCGGGGTATCGCATGTACCTGCAGCGTACCCCTCCGAGGGCCCGCAGTGCAAGTTCGAAAGCAAGCCCATGACGACCCGACGACGGCACTACCTGGACCCAATTATATCGCCGCATTCAAGGCTTACACCCGGAATTGGGACTTTTGCTACCCAGCACCTCCACCAAAATGTCACGGGTAGTGACCAAAAGTACAATAAATAAACAAGAAGAAATACACGTTTAATGGGGCGAACTTGTGCCCAAAACAAAAAGGGAATAGAAGATAATAGCAGAGCGTCGCGAGCGTCGAAGTCGGCGTAACAGCGTCATCGAACGCTGGGGCGAGACTGACTCGCTCGCCTAGCAAAGTCCCTTATGTACCCTCGTAGGTTTCTGGATCAATAGGTGTAGAACTTTCGGTGTGTAGAACATACGAAACTTGATCAGACGAGAATGTTCTCGAACTTACGAGAAGGCCAAGTTGAAAGAATAAATAAAAGGACAGTCCGCTGACTGGAACCGAACCTTTATTATATATATACACCTTCCGCGCGGAAGTCAAGCGCGGTAACACTCGGCCACGCACGCGCTTGCTCGCCGACGCGTGTGGCAATATTGAGCCCATAAGAATGCCAAAGACAGAATCACGAAACAAAAGGCGTGAACATTAGAAGCCACGTCCTGCACTTGGGCTATAGTAGAAAAACTTATAGAAAAGGAGCTAAAATGGACAAGAATAACACCGTCACAGAACCAGCTGAAGAATGATTTAATTTGACACAGTCTTCCTTCTTCTCTGCTCATGTCACAAGCACAACCCCTGGCCATCGGCCGGCACCACATTTTAAGGTCTCAAACAAATGTGGTGCCTGCCGATGGCGAGGGGTTGTGCTCGTGATATGTGAAGAGAAGGAAAACTGCGTCAAATTAAACCATTGTTGGGTGATTTTAGGTAAGATCGAACAGGGGGTGGCTGGTAGACCTTTTTAATTTGCTTCATAATTTTATATGTTATTTCCCAATGTCCAAAATAAACAAAATCAGGATTACTCTCACCCAGAAAAAAAAATTGACCGACGCGAAAAATCGTACATCACGTAGATGTGGAAAGTCTTATTTGCTTGCGTAGCCGGAGGGGTCAACTTTGGTGTTTAATAACTGAAGTTATACTTCTTAAGTGAGTTTTATATTTTTAGTGGAATCTACATGTACTTAGCAATACGAAAAAAAACTCTTTGTTTAATATCTTAAAACATATATTAAAAACATCAATTTCGGCTGCTTGACCGTTTTCCCCCAAATTTGCAGGCCTGTATCTTGGGAAATAATCTAGTCTGAAACGTCATATTTTAATTCAATACGGTACCTATAAATGGAAGTAAATTGTCTAAAATTCAAATTTATTTACGCGAGGGTTGGCGAGATTTCGGCAAGCAAACACGAGACAAACACCAAAATAAAAATATTTTTAAGGGTGACCTAAAAAAAAAAACGCTCTCATTTTTTTTTAAACTGTGACCAGTCATTCTACTCGATTTGGGGGTTAATATCGATTAAAAACATGTTGCATTATATTGATGGTGTAATAGATACAGCTCCTCTACCGAGCCTCTTCTACGAAGCTCGGTACGGTGTGCCCTTGTGGTGAGACAAAGTTATTGCGACTTCTCACTTCGACAGAAGAGTATTTTTTTTGTTATTCGAGTATAACAAGTAATAGTTTGTCACATCTTTCGTACGTTATAATAAAGTTCGCATTATATGGAATAAATTACACAACATATACAAGGTGATTTCAGAAACGATCGAAAAGGGGGCGGCTGGTCGACCTTTTTAATTTGTTTTATAATTTTATATGTTATTTCACGATGTCCAAAATAAACTAAATCAGAATTATTTTCACCCAGAAAAAAAACTGTCGGACGCAAAAAATTTTACATCACGTAGAAGTGGAAAGTCGCATTTGCTTGCGTAGCCGGAGGGGTCCAATTTGGTGATTAATAACGGAAGTTATACTTCTTTGGTGAGTTTCACAATTTTTGGGCACAATCTATGTGTACTTAGCTTTACGAACGAAATATTGTTATTGTTTATTATGTTTAAAAAAAAATGAAAAACGTCAATTTTGGCTGTTTGACTGGTTTCCTCCAACATTGCAGGCCCGGATCTTAGGAAAGAATTTACTCAGAAAAGTCATATTTTAATTCAATACACTACTTATAAATGGAAGTAAATTAAATAAAACTCAAATCTGTACATGCGTGGGTTGGGGAGATTTTGACAAGCAAACACGAAACAAGCACCCAAATAAAAATAGTTCTAAGGGCAACCTAAAACAAACAAAAAAATGTTCCCTATTTTTTTTAAAATCTACCCAGTCCTTCTACTCTATTTTGCGGTTAATATCCATTAAGAAACATGTTGCATCATATTGATGGTGTAATAGATACAGCTCCTCTACCGTGACTCTTATTCCAAGCTCGGCACGGGGTGACCCTCTGTTGCGACGCAATGATTGCAACATGTTATTTTGTAAAAAGAAAAAAAATATTTTCGACATTTATGTGTTTGAAGTGAACCTTCGGGTTCTATTCATCCACTCTTTGGCCGGTATTATGTAGGGTGTTGCTTGGTTTTGTGGACGCAGGAGGTTCAACATAAGTTTGCTTGAATGTCAATTTGTTTAAACATTTAGTTTTTTTTTTCGTTTTTTTTTTTTCCTTCCGTTCCGTGAAGTGTAAAAAACCGTAAAGTGAGGGAAGAAAACAAAAACAAAAACTAAAGCATACAAAATTGTGTTGTTGTTGTTGTCACAGAGAGAGTCGATTATTTACAGATATCCGGTGTTGGTATGTCCTTGGAAGGGCAAGTTGGGAGGTGGGGAAGGAGTTTAGGCTGCCTGTGTCAGTCGGAAAACTGTTTTGGGGACGGGGGAGGGAAAGGGGTTGGACGGCTTGCTTAGTGAGGGGCGTGTAGGCATGTGGAGAGCCAGGAAAGGGGGGGGGGGGGGAGGCGGGGCTATCCATCGGGCGTCTGAAGGTCGGCGGTTGGGGCTTTGTCACAAACTCTGGCGCCGGCCAACTCCCCCGCGATCTTTTTCTTTGTGTTTTTGTGCTGCTCACTGTGCCCCTTCGCCAATTTGCCTTTTCGGTGGGCCGCCTCGCGTTGCGGCGACCACAAACGGGACGACCAAACCCGGTTTTGTTTGTTTCTTCTTTTTTTTTTTCCCTCGGGGGTGCCTTCGGCGCCGACAAAGGCGGGAAATACGTCGCCGTGGAGAGGGACGGTTGGGACGGTTTTCGTGGGGAGCCGATAGTTTCGGCGGAGAGCTTTTCGGGTCTTCAAGGGGGCAAGACGTTCGTGGTTGCGGGGTGAAGTCGATGGGAATGGCGGCCCGACAATATCTTTGGAGTCTTCTGCATCGTCACCGCCGCCGTATTCCTGCCAGCTCACCACCGCCGAGAGCCTGACGATCCCCTTCGATACCGAATTTGAGTGAGACCCGCCCGTACACTTCGGACTTTACTTTTGCAGACGTTTTATTTTTACTTGCTCTCCGTCCGTGGTTCTGTTGGTTGATTTCGTTGTCTTTATTTTGTGTTGCTGTGGCGCGCCAACCGTTTTCTTTTTCGTTTCTTTTGGTTGAATCTCCGTGTGGAGCTTTGGGGTTTTCTTTTTGTTGTGTATTGTTTGCCTTTCTGCCAAACCTTGGAATTTCTATTTCTATTTTGTTTTTAAGTAAATATATTGCTCATGGTTTGAACTTTATGTGTCCGCCTGAGCTCATTCCGTTCTTCCCCGACTTGGACACACGCGCCAAAGGCGCGGGCTGACCGGCCTCAACACAAATAAATGTTGTCCACAGTCGTTGTAGAGGGCCAGCGGGCGAACCGCCAAGGAGGAATCGCGCCTCGAACCTCCAGGCGGGGGCGACTGTGACAGGCTTCCTAATAAACTGGAAGAGACAACAATCTTTCGACGCTTAGTTGGAGATCGTTGTGTGTGTTGCCCTTTTCGTCCTCCACCTGGGGTCTACCGAAATGTTGGGAAACAATAAACGTTGCTGCCAAGTTGAACGGCGGTGATTAGGATTAGTTTGGATGTGGACAAACCCTCAAAGTAAAAGGGATTAGTGGGAAGTAGTGTAATGGGCAGATAGCAAAAAGGCGGCGTTTCTTTTGGGGATCCGATAAGAGGGACGGTGTGACCCGAAGACGCCTTTCAGCAGGACACATAGATATCTGCATTCGACCCTGAATAGTTTCGCCGCTGTCTATTTACTTTGCCTGGAGACTTTCTTTCTTTCCTTGCGGTGATTGGAGCTTCGTTGAGGGAGTCGTTTGTGTACTTCTGTGTATAACTGCGTGCTTCGAATGAAAGAGCATCCCTGTTTCAACTTGTCTCCAACCTGCGTTACTCCAGCTCAGCCACTGTTTCAACCCGCAATTTCGTTCCTTTACTTCGTGTTGACTTTTTATTCATAATGAGCTCGTTATGGCGACAACACAGCTCCGAGCGAGTGTTTTGTGCAGAATACCTTGCAAAGCACAAAAAGAAGATCCCGATGCAGCGAAATTTTCGCAGTGTGAATGAGCTCGGTGTGAACTGCTTCAAGCGAATTCTCCCGTCTGGTAGCTCCATGGAAGTGAGCAAGCTGGACTACCTGTGCTACAATTGCTTTACGCATTTCACCAAGCAAATAACTTTGCGAAGCTCAGAGTCGGGCATCGACAGCTTTATGCCTCCTGAGGAGGCCATCGAAGATCTCAATCGCAGCGTACGTTCACCGTTTGTGTCACCACTAAGACCACCAAGTGAAATAAGAAGTCGAGGCAGGCCTGCCTATGTAAAGAGGAAACAGACGGAGTTGGAGCAGGTTGTGACTGAGAATGTGCGCTCCAGGATCCGTCTTGCGTACGATAGAAACGTGGCATCGGGGTCGTCGGAGCAAAAGTGCTCCACATGCACCGAGTGGGCGGACAACATTCGCCGTGCCTTTGCGACCACAGCCTCTCCCCGGGAACGCTGTCAATTGCTGACCCTCCTGCCATCAACCTTGACAAGAAATGAAGTCCAGAAAATCATCCCAGAGGCATCAATCTACATCATTAATAGGTTCCCGAAGCTGAGAGAGGACCATGGAGTGTGGTATGCGCCCAATACCAATACAAGGTGTAAGGTGAGCCCTGAAAACATATCTGCAGCGGTTGAGTACTACATGAAAGACGAGCTAGAGTGTTTTAGGAAGAGTCCCAATCAGAAGGACGTCTTTTCCGTTGTGCTCAATAGCCAGAAAACGTTCAAGCCAAAACGTTTTTGTGACACGGTCAATCAGAGAAGCGTTTCGTGTTGTTAAAAGTGACCATCCCGACTCCGGCATCGGAGTGACGAAGTTTTACTACCTGCGACCCCGATGGGTCAAATGCAATCCACAGCAAGAAGCATGCGTTTGTGTGTACTGTGCAAACTATAATCTCTGCGTCGCCTCTCTAAAGAACGCTTCTGGCTCGCAACTCGACGCAGCGGTATTAAACTCGGCGTTCATTTGTAACCCGCCATCGCGCCAGTGCCTTTTAGGTGAATGTGATCACTGCCCCAAAGGCCAGTCTCTCACACTCGAAAAACTCTACATTTCCGAGGATGAAGAGATAGTTTTGGCAGCATGGGAGTCAGGCGAGCTCGTGAAAAAGACTTTAGATCCGGTCACTTTTCTGGAAGAGCTTCGTGTGTCGGTCTCAAGGCGGATCATTCACCACCATAGCAGACAGACGCAAGGCAAAGCCATCTATCTACGAAGTAAAGCAGTGCGCTCAGCGTGGTAACATTGTCTTTCACTTCGACTTTGCTGAGACCTGGACTGTTATCCTTCCTGACGAGATTGAAGCGCACCACTGGAAAAAAAAAAAGCGGGTCTCAATATTTACGTGTGTGGTGACGACTAGAAAGTCGACATAAAGTTTTGCCATCATCAGTGACGACTTGCATCATGACTCCGCTTATGCCTGTCTGGCTCTACATAAAGTG